>NW_019293033.1:21616-42724 GCF_000500325.1 Leptinotarsa decemlineata | reverse complement strand
TGAGCTGATTTCGATCGGGACAACCAGTTGATTTCAAATAATATTTAATCTGCGCTCGCGCTGCCCTCTACCTCAAAAACGATTCAACGTATGAAAAAATGTTCGAAACAAAAGTTGTAGAGAATTTAATTCTCTAAGGCAAAAAAACCTGCAGACCACGGCCAGCAAACCCGGAAAATAGCCTTCTATTGAGATTATTCATAATATCATGAATTGGTTCAGCTGTCGTGTAGTATACCTCTGAAACAGACGAGAATATCGTCTACATATCTGTATCAAAAATTAATATGTTTTTCACCCAGGTTGAAATTTACTATAGTGGTTCCCCAGTCTGTTAAAAGTGGACTAAGGGGTGAGCCTATTGGTTAACCTGCTTTGCCAGTTGAGTTGTTTCTATTTGTCAAAGCGATATTATGTGATTCTTCCATATTTGTTCAAAAAATGAAATTGAGATTACTTCAATGTAATAGACNGTCCCTTCTGCAGAACCTCTTCGATCTTCTGTTCGTAGAGAACGGTATCCATTACCACAGTAGCGTTTCCTTTATCTGCAGGTAGGATCTTAATGGTGTTGTCTCTACGTAGGCCGTTCAGAGCTCTACGTTCTTCCTTGCTGATGTTAGATGTTGGAACTGGTTCTCGATCCAGCTGTTCTCTAATTTTCCATCTGAACTCTTCTGCCTCGGTCTGGTCAATAAGGGAACTGGTGGATTCCACTGCAGTAATTATCTCCAAAGTGGGCACAGATGTTGGCGTAATGACGAAATTTAGGCCTTTTCTCAACAAGGATTCCTCTATTCCCGTGAGCGGGCGGGAACTCACTATTATTTCATTTCAGGTTTATTTTGGTTAATATAATTATTATTTTCAGCTACTCATTAATAATTCTTCTTTTATATGTGTTTCAGGGATTTCAAATCATTTTATATAGTAGACAATGGAAGTCCGAACTAGTGAAATACAACCATTAATTATAATTTTACCAAAATTGAGCGCTGGCCACACCAAAAGTTACGCGTTGTTCTACTTGCACTGCACTACACGCAAGTTGACAGCACTGCAAAACTAACAGGGAATTCCCTAATATTGTCATCGAACGAGCTAGTCGTAACAACCTGATCGAATAAAATAGGCACAACATAAAAAAACTTTTGAAAGCACTTTAGATGTGAGCTATTTTTGAGAAAATTTGTTTTGACATTGCTTCGAGTACTAGCTACGTCCAGTTCGCTGACCTGTTAAAAACAGATGTGGCTACAGTTATTGACAGCAAAAAACAAGAACTTCTGGAACTGCAATTTTATAAACTTTTATCAAATAATTCCTTAGAATCATGTTTCTCAAATTGCTTTTCGTCTTTTAGATCACTAACTACAGTGGCGAATGTTATTTTTCAACGTTAAGTTGAAACACGATTGGTCAAGGACCTCCTAATTATATTATTCATCACTTTGATGAATATACAATATGATTTGCCCAAAGAAGTCGATATATGAAAGTGTCGTCTCTGAATTTACTCATATTATGGATCATCTGTGTTGAAAATGGAATTGAGAACTCAAAAACACTTGAAATGTTGACACGTGGCAGGGGGAAGACTCCGAGAAATTTAACTTTATTTATATATTAGTCAAGTCACCCAATTATAAAATCAAAATCCATCAATAAAAACACGACTTTTGCTTAAACATATTTAGGAACTTCAATTAAGCTTTGGCAAAAAAATTTGGCACTTGCAGTCAACTTCGAACCCATAGAGCCGGAGATTATTGAAACGCCGTGCATCGGTCGCATATATACACATCTTCACATTCAGGAATGTCGGCACATGTTTCATGAGTCCACTTTTGACAACTAAAGTATTATATCCAGTCTTCGTCGAGGTCCTCTAAGCACACTATGCAAGTAGTTTTTCCGATGTTACATTTTTGAGTTAATGGTTCTTTTTTCTTCGTTTCATATCGAGTTTTTCCTTTGGCGTTCATACCTTTGGTTCGTTTCTCCTTCTCTTCTATTGCTGTTTTGAACTTGGATCCCATTCTTTTTTTTCCTTAAGATTTTTTTCATTCTCTTTTTCTTCAGGTGCAATTTTGAAGTGTGATGATGTTAGAATTTCGCTTCTTTCTCTTTTTCTTTCCGAACCGCAGCATCCGGCAATGGTGACAATTTATGGACAATCTTGGACTAATGATCATTGGTTCCTTGATATATTCTCTAGGAGTGACTGTCGATTCTTCTCAGACCAAATCGTTGGACAGTGCATCGCAGGACGTCACAAAACTGTCCCGCTGCAACTTGGTACGTTTAAGCAAATTTCTGGCTCTTCTAGTAGAATATTGGTCATGTCTGCAGCCAAATAATCCACGTCAGAAAATAAATGTCTATCAAATGGGTAAATTCCTGTGCATTCAAACCCATACACCGCAATATCCAACCGAGCTACTTTACTAAATGCTTCTTTGACCAGACCAGCAATATCGTAGTCGGTTATTCGAAATCTGGCGTTTGATCTCATCCACATGTCGCATCGTTGGTTACAAGCATCTTTAAATGGCTTCATGAATGTTCTGTCCAGCGGTTGGAGCTTGTGAGTGGTGTGGTGGTAAACTCATCACATGAACGTTGTTTTCTCGGCAAAAGTTGATAACCCCAGTGTCATTGCTTCAGCCAAGTCGAAAGCTAACTAAATCAGAGGCAGACATCTATTGGATAAATCTTTTACGTGGTCCACTAAAACTTGTTCGTTCTCAGGAATCTACCGAGCTTTGGTTGCAACGTCACTTCTTCACGGTTCAATGCCGATGTTTTATCATGTAGAGTGCTTTTTGGGATATTATAGCATAGTGAAGCTTTCCTTACTCATTTCTTTGGACAAAACCTTATCTATTGCAGTTTGTAAACTCTTTTGGTCCCATTTTCCTTTCTTTTTCGTCTCTTCCATTTCGATTTATCTCCGTTCTTCTATACTCTGAAACAACTTACAATAATAAATACAAATGCTTAGTTGAAAAAACAACTTGTGAACTTTCCGGTGTTGAGGGACATCTTTGGGTCCGGTATTAGGGGACACAGAATCCCCAACATTACGTGTTTCATACTAAAACTGCTTAGAAAATCAATAAAAACTTTCATTGTTTCAGGGTACACTATCTTTCTTGGCAATTGAAAGAAACACTTAAACACAAAACTATAGCTGTAATACTTACTTAAAATTCATGCGACGCCGTGCTTTTCCGCCAAAAACAGCAATCAACTGCTCCCAAAGAGGCTACCTTCACCGCGTCCCTCTCATCGATTTTTGAACCGAACCCGTTGTGACTTGTCGAAATAGCGCGAGTATCCGGCGCTACGTGCCGTCCGGCGTTACGCTAGTTGCACACACACCGATTTTGGACGGCCAGTATAAAATCGGCCGATATTTTATTGGTAGCGGGTGCTTGCACACTCACCGGATTTTTATTGGTCAAACAATCAGTAGCTTTGTTGTCGTAATCAGCACCCACTACCAAAACGAAGTTAATGCGTAGTAACTACAATTTCACCGAGCATTCGAGACTGGAATGGTCGATAAAAATCCGGTGAGTATGCAAGTGTATTTAGTCATGAACGCCACTACTTCCCGGTACTGCCGGCGATACAATGGCAGTGGACGGCTTATCACCGGTATTTTACCGGCAACGATCACCGGTCGGCGTGTGTGCCAGGTCCCGTTCCCACATGTGGTTCACTACTGGAATTTGGACGACCGGTACAAAGTCGGCCGTCCAAAATCGGTGTGTGTGCAACTAGCGTTAGGGGACTTCTCCTAACGATTACCGTGGCACCAGGAGATTGGTCATATCATCGTACGGTCAATATCGTACTATCAAAAAATATATAAAATACTAGCTAGAGTGTGTTAGGGTGTGAACAATATTTTTCGTTAGTCCATGTTTAGCTAACACAAACGAACTGGATGGTTTTCCCACTCAGTAGCATGCCACGTATAATTGTCCGTGTGAAAAACATGGTGTGCTAAAATCCAAGCCACACACGGACATTGTTTAGCTTTGAGACTCATCAATAGTTATTGCAAATTACTATCCAATTGAAAATTGCACGCGTTTGAAATGAATTGACACATCTGTAGGTGTAATAAGGATTCGTTGTATCAATATATTTCCACCTTGGAACTCGCCATTAAAAATTCTAGCTTTGACAACGTTTTTCATCAAATTTTCAATGACTAATCGTGTGCCGTTGCTCTGCTGTTGTGGATTCAAGTTACGGAGCGATCCAACCTTCAGTAGTAAATGATGCGGTGGCATGCCTGGCAAATTCAATGAGTTCAAAAACTTTGAAAGATAATTCACAGCTATGGTGGCGTCGCAAACTGTATCTACGCTCGATGGATAGACAAAAATAGTGACCAAAACTGTGAGTCAAAGTGAGAGAATGCTTAATATGTGACAGAGACAGGAGACCGGCTTCGTTCTCATCCCTACTCCTGTTTACTGAGTGAGAAGTGACACCGGTAGATGCCTGGTGGGAATAACTAATTAGGGTTGAAAAAGATTAAATTACTTTATTTTTTGAACGACATTTTTTGTGGAGGACTCAATGTTTTATACTGTTTTTTGGGTTTTGTTACCTTCCACAAAGAGTTGTCCAAAAAATTAAAAAAAATGTTATCACCCTTATCACTTGGGGGTATGAAAAATGATCAAAACCTATTTTCAGACCTACCGAAGATACGTACGAGTATAAAATTTCCCACATCTTCGTAAAGAGTTCATTTTAAAATTGATCGCTTTGTTCCTTTCTTTTAAATAAAGTCAAACCAAAGTTGGGGGCCTAACTTGAACAAAAAATGTCGCGTTGAAAAACAGCTTTAGTTAACACTTTGTCCATTCGTACATACAATTTAGATATCCTTTATCTCTTGTGATGAATAAAGTCGATTATTATTATTATAGATAACTTGTCAAATGAAAAACTTCCAAAGATCTCAATATAATCTGTTTAAAATCTGTTCTGTTTTTCCGTTAATCAGCTGCCGCCCCAATGCGAACTCAGAAGTTGAGAAACTTGCGCAAGCTAAGGACTAACAAGGTCTTACCTTTTAATGTGTGATTCCTAACACGGAAAATAAACCGCAAAAATCAAATGTATGTAACAAAAAAAACCTCAACTAAGAAATCTCTTAGTTTCAATCCACCTATACCGAAAATTACGTTGCGATTTTAGTGTTAGTGTTGCGATTGATTTCATGTACTTATTAGTTCCAAGAACATTTGTCGCGCAAATGCTAAACGCGATTTCCATAACCGTTAATATAGAGCAGAAAAACGTATATACTTGGTGTGCGAATAAGTGGAACAAAAAGTTGATCGTATGCTATTATTACCGAGCTAGGACAGTTTCATTGAGATTGAAAATGTAACGTTACATGACATTCCGGTTTCACTCAATCAAATATTTTATGCTGTATACGATTGCCGTTTGTAATACTTTCTTTGGTTGAAGCCTCGATAAATATAGGTAGAAATATTCTTTGCGAAACCATAAGGAAAGCCTAGGGCTACTTAAAGAAGCAACTGGAACCCACGTTTGTTATTGTCGAGACAGTTACTTCGATTTCTTCATTTCCCATTCCATTTTATCCGAAAGTAACTCTTTCACATAAGGAGGTGATCGTAAGAAATGACCGCGTATCAATCTCATTTTGCCCCAATCTACTCGAATGAAAAAGCATTTCCGGTGTTTCCAAATTATAAATATCCTGTCATCAGAAATAATGAATTGCTAAAAGAAATTGTTAGACGTAAACCTGATCGTGTTTGAAATATTAAAAAAAGAAATTGTAAGTGATCATAAAGGATGCCAGTCATAAATATCAGTCATCAGTTATCACGCCACCTGAAAAGAAACAGTTTTGTACAGGAAATTACGAAATTGATATAACTTTCGTGTGCGCTAAACAATGAAAAAGTCAAGGAGATGATTCAGACGATTCCTAGTTAATGGTGAGCTTGACATAAGATTGAATCGCTCAAATTTGTATTGTTATAACAACGTATTTGAAAAACACTTTATTGTAAGATTTTCATAAACGTTTAGTGAAAATCTCACAATAAAGTGTTTTTTAAACACGTTAGTTATGAATTTTCATCAAGTAGCTGCCGATTTCATCATATACCTTGTATATTTATGTAACTTAGATGAGGTAATACTTTTACAAGAATAACTTTATTTGAAATAGTTCTACAGTTAGGTATGAATGTAAAAAAAATGAAAAATATTTTCGATTATGGAGATGAAGTCTATAATGAAAAATGAGAAATGTACCTTTCAGTGCTTTTTTTACCACTTGTTTTTTAACGAACGTTACTGCAATTTCGCATTTTCGAATGAATACAATAAACTGAAAATAATTGATAATATTGGCTCTTATATATCTAAACACCACTATAGGTGATAGGCTAGGCTAGGTTAGGTCATAAGTGAGTGGGTCTATTCGACCCTCCACCGCAACCCGCAAGGGTTTATTGTGGCTCACACCTATTCACACTCGACCAAATAAAACCAGCTTTTCAACGAAGCCAATCAGTTTATACGGTGAGTAATCTTTCAAGTCATGTGGTAATTTAGACGTTGCTCAGTAGGAGCCAGGAGCTTCCAACGCCGCTTGACTGTCCGAGAATGTTTNTTCATGAATGTCATAAATTGGTTCAGCTGTCGTGTAGTACCTCTGAAACAGTCGAGAATATCGTCTACATATCTGTATCAAATATTTATATGTTTTTCACCCAGGTTCAAATTTACTATAGTGGTTCCCCAGTCTGTTAAAAGTGGACTAAGGGGTGAGCCTATTGGTTAACCTGCTTTGCCAGTTGAGTTGTTTCTATTTGTCAAAGCGATATTATGTGATTCTTCCATATTTGTTCAAAAAATGAAATTGAGATTACTTCAATGTAATAGACTGCTCGTGTTCGATTTTTGTACAGTCAATTTTTATGATGGACTTGAACGGGATGACGGCATAACAGCGGGTTTCTACTAGATAACCAGAAGCATCTCTGCAATAATTTTCTTTGTGAGGAATCTTGTTACAAATTTCTACCGATAATAATTGAAGATAATTTCCAGTAATGATCAGTTAAGTTGTTGTGATTGTTGTATAGGATAGCTGAGAGCAATCGATGTTTCGATTCCTATCCCAAATATTGATTTCCTTGTATTTTCAACACTTTCCAATATATTTATCGAGAGTGCTCATTTTTAAGAAACCGTGTCTCAATTTGAAAAAATTAGGTAAGCTTTCCTTGTTGGAATGTCATATACGTCATTCAACACAATTCTAATCATCTATTGTTACTGGTGAACTAATCTTACAGGGATGTGGGCAATTAACTTTGACGAATATGACCTTGTTACTCACAAGAGATAGTGAAAACAGATTTCTGTAATTAATGCTTTGTATTACATTTTTCAATCCATCTAGAGATTATTTCTTTCATTGATACTCAGTATAGTAGATGAAGATAATATCGAAAAATCGTGTTAAGGCTGAATTATAAAATTCACTATTTTGGATCAAAAACACCCCCAACTATGTATTGTCAATCTGTAAAGGTGTCAGGTTAGGCTTTTATAGCTGAGTCAAAATACCACGGTAAACCTCTTATACTTTGCCTTTTCAATACCAATGGATCTACAATAGATCTCCCGAAATTTTCGAGCCATTGATGATGAAATTCGTTCGAAATATCAATTCAGCAGCAGAAGGCATTCTGTAAATGCGTCAGGTTAGACTTTCATAGCTGAGTCAAAATACCACGGTTAACCTCTTATACTTTGTCTTTTCAATACCAATGGATCTATAATAGATCTCACCAAATTTTTTAGCTATTGATGATGAAGTTCTTTTTGGGTATCAATTCAGCAGCAGATGTCAATCTGTAAAGGTGCCAGGTTAGGCTTTCATAGCTGAGTCAAAATACCTCGGTAAACCTCTCATACTTTGCCTTTTCAATACCAATGGATCCACAATAGATCTTTCGAAATTTTCGAGCCATTGACGATGAAATTTGCTTGAAATATCAATTCAGCAGCAGAAGGCAATATGTAAATGTGTCAGGTTAGGCTTTCATAGCTGAGTCAAAATACCACGGTTAACCTCTTATACTTTGTCTTTTCAATACCAATGGATCTATAAGAGATCTTTCAAAATTTTTGAGCTATTGATGATGAAATTCTTTTTGGGTATCAATTCAGCAGCAGATGTCAATCTGTAAAGGTGTCAGGTTCGGCTTTCATAGCTTCAGCTTTCATAGCTTTGTCAAAATACCACGATAAACCTCTTATACTTTGCCTTTTCAATACCAATGGATCCACAATAGATCTCCCGGAATTTTCTAGCCATTGATGATGAAATTTGTTTGAAATATCAATTCAGCAGACAGAAGGCAATCTGTAAATGTGTCAGGTTAAGCTTTCATAGCTGAGTCAAAATACCACGGTAAACCTCTTATGCTTTGCCTTTTCAATACCAATGGATCCACAATAGATCTTCCATAATTTTTGAACCATCGATGATGAAGTTTTTCGAGAGTGTCAATTCAGCAGCACATGAAATATTATAAAAAAACTCAATGCAAAACATCTTTCGCTTCATACGCCCTGTATTTGACGAAAGCACACCACTAGAAGTGAAACTATTTTTAATGAGATTAATATGGTGATTACACCGCTTCTGCAAATTTCTGAAAGGTTGGCGGTGATAATGTTTAACCCCAGTAAATATATTTCACTGATTTGATTGAAAGAAAACGTCTACAAACATCAATAATACCTTTCCTGGAAAAAATGTATGCAATTTTTATAAAAGGGGTGGATGATAACATGAAAGTAGCAAAGAGTCCTGAATGAAATTTCATTTTTTTTATTCAAATGATGGAGTTGTTCAAAAGTTTGGACCCTCAATCACCGGGTGTTACGATGAATAACTGAATCAATGGCATAGTCAATGTTGAACAATGATAATTTGTCATTCGTGTGCGAGTTTAACAGTTTAATGATAAAAATTTTCCACCGCACTTTTCTATATGACTGTACTATCACCTAGTTTTCAGGACTTCTTGCTGAACTTTCGGTTTCTAGTGCCAGTTTCGTCAAATCGAGTTCGTTCATTACTAAATAACCGTGTCAGTCAGTCTTTTTCGTGTAATGAACCTACTTGTCTCTAGTTTCATTGCATGTCTGCGTTATGATTCCAAGTAATTTGTAATTACCTACGAAACATTACCAAGAACTTGATATTTTCTGCCTGCCAAGTCGAATTTTCCACTTCAAAAACTAGTTAAATTCCGTAGAAATGGGTGAGAGGGATTGCGGTCAGCATGAATAATTTCTTTATTACAAGAATGTGGCGAAACATGTTTTGCTCAGTTGACGAATAAAAATTCAATCAATTGCAAAATTTTCAAAAACATGCGTTCTTGTGACAGTTTTCCAATTATGAAATGCATTCAAAACATAAATATACTTAACATTTAGCAATATGGTCGTTCAGTCAAAATTAATTTTGTGCTTCATCATATATTTTGATAGTGCTTGCCATCCAGAATAAAATGGCAAACTTTTCAAATCGATAGCATTTATCGTTAGCAAGATGCATGACTTTAAAAGCTAGTGTGACATCATGAAATATGTGCGATTGTCGATACAGCATCTGAAACACGTCTAAACTGTTAAAAAGTGAAGCATTCAATGTTTGATGCAGATGTGTTCAGTCCAGGAAGGTTTTATTAGGGCAAATATACACAGTTTAACACATGTAACGTATACAATAAGGACTGACTTTGTTCGTCAAATTTAATGATGTATTAATTTTATTGTTACTTTGAAATAATCTCTGCAACAAACATGCTTTTGAAGTTATGAGGGCTAGCATATTCGCTTAATAGAAATTTCTATAAAAGTCCAGAACATACCGTAACATTCTGAAATGTTCAGGAATGGTCTGAAACGTTCTTGGAAATAAATTAGCGTCTCAGATCATTTTGGGAATTATATGGTGTGGTACTTCTCTAGCCATCGTCCAAAAAGGAGGTTCCCGTTTTTAACTAAAGGACGTAATTTTCAAGATATGAGGTCTAGAAGTTTCACGTTCCAGAAATTTCTAGAATAGTTCAGAAAATTCGAAAGCATTCGACAACAATTCAGAAAATACTGGAAGAATCTAGAATGATATGAAACAGTCTGGATTGTTCTTGAATGTTGTGGAATGTTCTGGAACATTGTGAATCATTCGAACGAAGCCTTTTTTGTATGACTGTGGTTACCCATTGGTAGGAGTATATGAAGCAAATCCTCTTATAATTTGGAGTTCATCCTTTTTTCCAACTAACACGCAATCTTATATCAACTCCATAAGTGAAGTCGAATAACAAGTAATTAATAATAATAATAACCTGTAGGTAATGAAACTATTTCAAGCAAAATTATGTTCACCATTATCAATTTCAATTTTGAAATAATACCTGCCTGAGGACTACACAAAACGAAATTCGACCTCAACCTTCAAAATGAGTCGTGCATGAAATAAAACCAATTAAATTGCAACCTTTGTTGCCGGCGATAGCTTAGCTACTGGTAGGGCCTACCAGGTTAGACGGGTCGAGGGTGAAAAGTCAGATGAAGAAGGGTACCACATCCTGCTGCTCCGAGAATTAGAATAAGTCCGCAGTAACCACTGCCTGGTTCAAGAGGCAACTAAAACGGGGCTCAATCCAGTAGTGTTATGCGACCAGTACCGATGGATGAATGAAACCTGGACCTCATCAGGTATCACCAACGGAGTCGCTGAGATACCAAGACGACCTCTTAGAGCATTTATCCACATCCATGCAGGAGGCTCCATGAATCTGTAAAAGTTTTTCTCCAATATTAGTGGAAACTTAATGGAATATAACCAAAAACGAAAGGAGGAGAACTCTTTCGGATACCCCTTTGAGTCGCTATAAGAGTAGTTGATATTGCTTTCATACAATATCCCTGGATTCACAAGGAAAGATCTCAAGGGATCGGGGGGTGATCCGTTAGGAGTTAATATACAACATAACCCAAGAGACCCCAAGAACGTCCATAATTATTCGAAAAGAGTTATTTACTGCCGTTGAGTACCTTTCTTACGAGAAACTTGACAACGGTCAAACTAAAGATGGCTGATGAGGAAGTATCTGAGGCAATCGTGATTAGATACCTTTCTTATGACAGCCAGGAACCAACCACGGAAGTGGACCGGGTAGTGAGAGGCTACCAAGCAAACATGATCACAAGTCGTAATTGACCTGGAGGAGCACTGACACTAATGAAAGTGGTAAGCGATCATAACAGTTAGCGATTTAGATGAATGCGATAGAATTGGCCGATACTTGATGAAAATCCATGACGTATTCAAGTAACATTTTATTGTGAGATTTTTACTGGACAGTTTACTAAACAGACAGTCAGGCTGCACTTGATGCATTGACGAACACAAAAGTGGCATCAAGACTAGTCTGCAAACGACATGAAGAACTGAAAAAACTGGCGAACAGGAATAGATTAACTATATACAGGTAACAAAAATCTGATGAGTGTGTCAACACCAAATATAGGCCCTGAACCTAATGTAGGGGTACCAAAGCCTTTGGTATGGAACCAGATCGGATAGTGGGTCCTTAAGAAATATAGAGAGTACTGGGAAAACATAACAAGGAACAAACACGGGACATCCTTTATGAAGGGATGAAGAAGAACTGCTTCAACAAAGCAGGGATCGGTTCAGAACAATTAGAGAGCTATTCACTGGACACTGTTCATTGAGAGGGCAACTGAACAAAATAGGGCTCTACGATAGTGACCTAAACTGCAGGCAATGCAACAAGGAACAGAGGTAGCTCGTCAGTTTATGGACAACCTAAATTATGTCTCAAAAGGATTGGGCAGCGTTTTCGATAGGAGCTCATAGTGTTACTTAACATCTTCATATCTTAACTGATTCATACATTACCATAATGAATGATACACATAAACCTTCCTCTCGAATCACTCCGTTTGGTAGTTTTTGAATTCATCGCGTTCAGACAGTCACACGCGGGGGAATTTCTTCTTTTGTTTTATATTTATATTCCTCTTCAGTTTGATCTTTCTCTTGAAGATGATCACTTGGTGATCGAAATACGTGTCGAGGTGTTAAAATACCGGTTTGGTGTTCATTTATGTATAATGAAAATGAACTATTATATGTTTCGCTAAAAGTACAAACTCAAAGTTATTGATGATTACATTTCTCGAACTTAAAAAATTCGGTACTTCATAGATCTCATAACCAGAAATCATAATTTTCAAATCATTCAGTAGACATTGGTATTTTATTCAAAATTTTGTATGTGAAGAAATATGAATTTGAAGACATTGAAGTGAAAGTACAATATTTTAGAGAAAGAAATAACAGAAAACAGAATCGGTTTGATGCTCCTCAAAGTTCAATATTTGTTTTCAATCCAGGAAATAATTGATTTATTTTCCAAGCAACTCGACCACTAAATTATTCACTTCATATTAATTACTTCTGTGATGGGTAGCCATTATCAGAGTTACGACGAAGAAAATGAGAAGTAAAAGTTGAAAAACCACAAACAATCGGTGAAAGTGATATAATATTGTTCGAAGGATAATCGTTTCTTGTCTATCATAATTTAATTAAATTATTACTAACAGCGGATTTAGCTATATTGTTAGTTTCAAACGAAAGTGAGTTCTGGGAATGGGTTCTTTTGTGAATATCAAATTCACATCAAGAATTTATTTTATCGCGGGTATCTTCTTATGAGTGAACATTTCATAAATATTTCACCTACAGTCAAAGGTGTACGCGAACTTGAAAATTCGAAACTTTTTGTTCAAATCCTGTAAAAGTTAACTTATATTTTTGGAAAATTTTAATTTAAGTTCTATGTAAAAAGTAAATCTCTAGCAGATTAATACCTTGACTCTACAAGAAACACTTTCCTAACCCGTCGGGGAAATCCACAATAAATACTCTAAAATGAATATGATTTTGTGGCAAAAATGACATAGACATAGATGGTATTTTCAATAACATCACACAATAATCTATAGTTAGATTATTAATATCGGCGAACAGGTGATGAAAGAAACTTGATGAAAATCCATAGCGTTTAGTGAAAGTCTCACAATGATGTGTTTTTTAAAAAAGTGACTGTAGGTAATATAAATTAATGCAGAATGGTTCTTGAACTGAATTGTTAATAATAATTATTAGTGATTACAGAAATTAGCCTAGCCTAGTATGGCTATGAATCGCGGTCCTCAACTTTGAAAAATCCACCAGTATAATGCATTTACTCGAAACATCGAACATGCTAAGTCCAAACATTTCAGGATTATTTCCTAAAGCAAATTTTCGTTCAAAGTTTTTCTTCAAAAACAAGTTTTTGGTGTAATACCATTTTCATTTTTCATAACAATGAAATCCGAGTCCTAACCCATTCGGTCAGTAGAACTAGTACCCATGTGGGAACGCATTGCCTTTTATTTCACTCATGGTTGACGTATGGGCACTACATGGCCAGCATTCAAGCTATTCAAACCTCTTGGAATAATCCGCACCATTTTTAAAGAGAACTTTACATTAGAAATATTATGTTCAGAGAGAGACCATTTTATCATAACCTCAACTGTCATACCTGCTCCTCTGATTGATAATCACTCCTAGGATGGGAATGAAAAAGTGAACATTTTTGACAAATTAATTTCAGGATAAATTCATCCATGTGACTGTTAACTACGTAACTTTCCATTTTGGTGCCATCTTGTGGAAAAAGCAACTTTTTTCTGAGTTGTGTCCAGTATTCGGTAAATTTTTTTTTCTGACGCTGAGTCTATAGAGTAGACGGATCTCGAACTCACGACTCCAACTGACCTCCCTGTAAATTTAGTCCGTCTACCTCATTAACGATGAAACAGCAGAGCATATACTTTGTGCCTGCCCCGTGAGGGACCGAATCAAGTTTTTAGAGTTCGGCAGAGCCGTTCTCTTACCATCTGACCTGAAAGACCACTCACCATACAAACTAATCGGCTTCGTTAAGAAGCTGGGTTCATTTGGCCGAGTGTGAATAGGTGTGAGTCACAATAAACCCTTGCGGGCTGCGGTGGAGGTTCGAATAGACCCACTCACTTTGGACCTAACAACCTAACCAGTATTCGGGCAGAATCATTGAACAGAAGTATATAGAAAGGCAATAGAAATTCATAAACAGAGAGAAAAGTTCAATTGAAAGTAAGAGGAAATTAACATAAATGAAATCTGGCTATCTGTCCTCAATTGCACAAAAATGCGGCTAATTGAACCAACCAATAGCAACAAAGTCTCGCCCTCCACCAGTCGAATAAAAGTGGAGACAAATTCCAATATCGTGGTAACTTCTGCAAGAAAAAATTCGTTTTTTGCCTTATCGTCTTTGATAGTGTCTACCGCAGTAATGTACGAAACGCCAGACATAAAAACTTGCATATCATGGGAAACAAACTAACAAAATAGCTTTGATACAATAATCTCCGGCCCGAAAAAGTTTAAACTATTTGAGGCATCTCATTGTTCTTATCTTCAGTAAAACGGTTAAAAATATTAATTACTAGCGGACTCGGCGAACGTCGTTCCGCCTAACAATCAATGAATGAGCAGATTTAGGATCATAAAATTAAAATTGATACAAAATTATCAGGTATAATAAAATGAATGGTACTGGTATATATGAAATAAATGGGAATTGGTAAAAAAGTGCACTCTTCAGTGAAGCACCCTGTGATATAAGTGTGAGCTGTCAGTTGCGTTTTATTATAACACGTCATATCTTTTAAACCTTCCCTGGACTTCCACAAATAATTAAAAATCAAAATTAGCCAAATCGGTCAAGCCATTCCCGGGTTTGAACAAGACTAACTAACAGCAATTCATTTTTATATATTAGATTTCATTAATGCTTTGGCATAATATCAAAAGCCAAATTGTCAAAAATACTAATTTCTGAAAATATATTTTTCCAAATTTGTAGCCTCGGTGCACCGAACTGTAATGATCGATCTGGTAAAAGCTCATTTACCTAAATATGTGTCTGTTTATTGATTTGTATCGTTGGCTGGATAGACTATATTTTTGAAAAAAAAGCTAAGCATCGTTGAGGGTTATGTTGTACCTTCATTCCAATAAACTTGAATAGATTCTAACTATGATTATTATTTCTATATAAATCCTACCATCTTTGTTAACCCCCAAACCGAGAGTCATTTGGGCCGCGACATTAGGGGCCGCATATTAGGCAAACAGAATATTCCCAGTTCTAAGCTAAACAGTGACCCCCGTTCGCTATGGAAATCTTTTGAAAAATAAGGCAACTAGATAACTAAAAAAGTGAGCTCAGGTGTACCTGAGCTTTGAGAATGCTATTACCTTGGATTATTTGCTTGTATTAACACCATTTTTAACGAGCGCACTCTACTTTATCATTGAAAACTTGCTCCACAAATGTGACGAGTTCCATATTTTTTATTTCTCTTTTAGATAAGCTAAGAAAACGGTTTCGCTGAAATTTCCTTCGACGTTTTTAAGTCTACACCAGCTAAGAAAATTAGATAATGCGATGTCGTACTGCTGAACCGATTTTTTTGGTAACAATTCAATTGAAGCTCTTTTTACAGCCTCTTCAATGTCGTCAGGAACACACAATTCCTCACTATTGTTCTTCATTATGCAAGATATTATATACCAGCAAGAACTTCAAATGTGACTTTAAATAAAACGCGTGAGCTGTAAACAATACAAATACAAATACAAATACAAATGTTATACAGTTATGCAAATAACTTTGTATGATATTTGTGTTAAAAGTAAGTTTTATTTTGTTCAGGAAATTGTTCAACTTGCTACGCTCATTTCGCAAACTTTTTCACTCACAAAATAAAACCTTACTTTCAACACTCATATCATAAATAGCTATTGCGAAGAATAAAACCACGTTTTCTTGTGATTTACTATCGACAATAACAGGTACAGCGTAATGCAGCAAATGAAACATAATATGAATTTATATCATGCATATGTTGCACAATTCAACAATGAGTGATAATTTTTTATATTATGTAGATATGAAATTCGTATGGCCTTTCTATAAGAGATAGTTTTGAAAGTTACATAAAGACAAGATATAAAATAATTACTCAACTTGTTTCAGTCCGTTGTACGTAATTGGATTTTAGTTCAATTTATGCATGCTTGATATTTCCCGGATAGACTAACGGAGATTGCTACAGGTGCTAACAGACGAGTCATTATTCTAATACGAATTTTGTTAATTGATATGATAGAACTGACCAATACCTGAAGAAAAACCATACCGTCGATCACAATATACTGTTAAATACATTGGAAGATCTTGGAATGAGAGGCAAACCACATGATGTTTTTTGTAGTAACCTCTCTAACAGAATACAAAAAGTAAAAATATCCAAAAAAGTTAGTGTTGAACAAAAAGTAACCTGTGGTATGCCCCAAGTAACGGTGTTGGGACCCATACTCTTCAACATATATCTGAATAATCTTTTCCTTATAAAAACCCTTTTAAAAATCGTCAGTTTTGCGGACGACACTGTAATTTTATGTAGTGACAATAATTGGTATGACTTAAAAATCAAACTTGAACAAGATACGTATGAAGTTAAAAAATGGTTTGACTATAGGCTACTATCAATAAATTTCGAAAAAAGTTTTTACTTTCCTTTTGGTAGCTTTGATGTTAAGTTACCAAAATACAAACTTGCAGTATCTGAAGAAGCCGTGATAAAACCTGAAAAAGAGAGTAAATACTTCGGTGTAATAATAGACTGCCACCTCAGATGGGACCACCAAATCAAATACATAATAAAAAAAATCACGATGTATTCTCTACAAATTCAAAAAAGTCATTGGTATTCTGAATATAAAACAGAGAATTATACTCCATAAGAGCTTGGTAGAATCCCATATGAATTATGGCATAGTTGGCTGGGGTTCAGTTTCCAAAACTTACCTCAGATCGCTTGAAGTAATCCAAAAACGGTTCCTCAGATGTATATTACGAAAAAACTATGACTATCCTAGTGACCTTCTATATAGAGATTCTGAAACTTTTGACCCAAGAATGCTTGTCTTCATGAGTGAAGTTTTATCTTCCTCTTGAAGATGATCACTTGGTGATCGAAACACGTGTCGAGGTGTAAAAATAACGATTTGGTGTTGGGAAAAAACTCCAGTAATATAGATTTTTATTATGTTATGTCAATACTCACTAACAGGTGGGATTCCACCCCGTGAGTTAAATCTCCATTTATTCACCATTTTAGTATTAGACAACTAATTTGTTTTATGTATTTGTATGTGAATAAATTATTTGTATTTGCACTTCATTCTGAATATAATTTCTATTATAACGTAATAAAAAAACACACTCGACAGTTTACAAAACCGCGACACGTGTTTCACTATACATCTTCAGGCTTCACAATAATGACTAAACGAATTATGTGTCTATTCAACAACATTAACTGAATTTTGATCCATGTCATAGAATTTTATTTTGCAGGAAGAAAAATGTGGTTATCCGGCAGTGAAAATACCTCTTTTGAATAATTCGGATTGAATATTACTGGTGTTTTTTACCAACAGCAAACCGTTATTTTCACACCTCGACACGTGTTTCGATCACCAAGTGATCATATTCAAAAGGAAGATCAAACTAAATATACTTACAATGTTATCTGTATATCATAGATACCTATTCTAAGTACCTGTGTCTCAAGTGTTTTGAATTAATTTCACGATATTGCATTATCTACTAGTCTTAAATTAATTTTACTGGCTGCTATTTTCTGTATTGTAGGTTTTTCTTTGGTGAACCTCTCATGTGTGAGAGAAAAAGTCAAAAGATGATGCACTAGAAAATTCATCCCAGCACGTTTGTGCTGTTCACAGTGATATGATGAAATATTCATTAATACAACAAAGGTTCCAAACAAAGGTTCCAAACACAAGTAATTAGGATTCACCGAAATTCAGTACGATAGATTGTGACAAATTTTTATGAAAAAATATTTCCCGGCCCACGATAGACATCAATATTTTAGTTAGTAACCCTGTAGTATAATGCACATTGTTACGAGGCCTACTTTAACGGAAATGCACAACATTTGTATATTATTAAGCGGTCCGCTGGCTATTTCAAATTGCTCAAGATTTTGCGAAGTATTTAGATAACTGGTCTACAACATATTACTCACGCTTGAAATACCCCGTTTCCTAATTTGCATCGAGTTTTTCTTTCTGAAATTAAAACTTAATTAACTTCATGATTTATTGGCAATATCTAATTAATAAGTTAATGGTAGGTGCTTGTTGGTAAGATAAGATAGAAGCCGAATCAGAAGTATTGCAAATATAGCCGTTTCTGGATTAAACTGACTTTCGAAGAAAACTCTTCCTAGAGAAAAAAGTCATTGATGGAAATATTTTAGGAAAATGTAATGGAATTGGCCGATACTTGATGATAGAAACACTTTATTGTGAGTTTTTCACTACTAGACAGTTTACAAAACTTCAACTCGTGTTTCGTTTCGCTATACAAGAATTTAAAAACATTTTTTCTGACATGATTGATTTCATCCTGACCTGCTCTACTTTTTTCTCTAACTCCAACAGCAAGGGCACTTCCTGCGGCGAGCGCCAAGAGCTCCGCCTTGAATAAAGGCAAGGAACCGGCTGCCCCTGCAGGAAAGCTCCGTCGCTTGTGCACCTCCACGGAGAGAACCCCAAGAAGGTTGAAGAATCCGTGCAATGACAGTAATGTTGCTGCACCTTCCAAAACCTTCGCGGAGGCCACCGTGGGACAACTCAAGGTTGCCAAAGAGAGTGTGTGTTTGGCGAGTCTCAGCCTACACCTGCCAATATAAAGGATATGTCTTCTAGTGATCTGTTCACCTTCCTGGAAAGGACAGGATGGACGATGACCTAGGAGGACAACTCCTCAGGAGGATGTATAATGGGTCACATGTGGCCCAAGTGCTGTGGCTACTCTACAGATACAGATACTTCGTATCTTGGTTTTTTCGCTCCTTTCGCTCAAAAGATTCGATTATAAAAAAATTGCGGCCCATTATAAAAACATAGTCTAGAGAAGGCATGACGAAAACTGTTCACGTAGTGGAAACGATAGAAAATATTTCTCAACAAAACACGCGACTCAGAGTAAGTTTTGTCTGTTTGGTGGAATTAGAGTTTCAAGTTTGTTTTCTGGATTAGTTTTTTATTTCTGTTTTTGAAAACGAAACTAGTCGCAAGCGAGTCCGCTTGGTGGAATTAAGTTTCAAAGCATTTCATTTTAATGGAATGCGTTCAGCATTGTTTGTAGCACTCGCAACAAATTGATATCGACAATAATTACTGCCGTGCGAATGATTTCTCCGAACGCAAGCAAAACTAACCCCGATCATGACTCGATTTTTCTTTCAGAGATAATGTATTCGAGTTTTCTCCTATAAGGAGAGCACCCGATGATGGATGGGCGCGTGTTCCGCGTCTCTGCAATTGCCGACAATTATATATCTATTTTATTATTAACGCCGCAGATATGCAAATCAAAAGTACGGTTGATGAGAAAGTGAGAACAAAAATACGATTGTAGCTTATATATGTGCTGGGAAAATATATAGATCTGTGTCTAATGGGTGTCGATGATGTTAATTCAGTTAATGGTATTTATGATAAAGTAATTGCTCCCGTTTGAATTGGAGACAGGTACGAACTGGGCGATTTTGAATTATTTTTATTTTCTTCCAGATGATCAATTGAACTCAACGACATTACGTTACTTCTTTTTGAAAGAATCGGAAGTGGTGTATTTTAAGGGAAGATTACTTTTTAGGAAAGAAAGTAATCAATTTCAATATAAACTATTTACAAAGATCTGTAGATCATGCACAGAAGTTACTTTCAAATGCAAACTGGAAGAAAATGCCCTTCCGAAACAACTACTTTAATATGAACTTTGAATTATTCGAAAATAACTTTTTTTCTCATTCAATTTGTACATAGGAGTGCAACACAATATAATTATATAAAAGAGTTACAATATTCTGTAATTTCACTCACATGGAAGCATGTTATCATCAGTGGCGGACTTCGAAGTTACGGATTAAAAAAACTTGTCTTACTACCTCATCAGCACCGTTCTGGATAACATTTATAGATGAATCACTCAAGAATATGTTTTTACTAAGGATCTAAGGACGTATATTTTCGATAATAGAAATATTTGGAGAAGCTTTGCGAGATTCTGGAAATTTTTAACTTGGAATTTTGAAGTGTAATTTTAATAAAGTTCAGATTTATAACAGTATAATAGTTTTAATCGCGAATTGTTTATCAAAACTAAATATCCCACGATATGAAAGGATCAATTTTTCGTCTTGAATGAATGATTGGCTCTGAGGAAACCACATGACTTGGTAAAATGTTGCGTACCTGCGTTTGCGGATGAAACATTTTAGAGTATTTTCTTTCTGTGTTGTTGTAATCCATGTGTAGAAAAGTATTTTGTTGATATTTATTTTTTTTATTTTTACTGACATTTTTTACATCTCTCAATAATTTTTCATCGTAAAACTTTTGCTTGAAACTAGCTTTTGAAAATCTCAATATAAATAAATGAAAATATGGATAACCTCCATTCAACATCTTGTGGTTTTTGTAAAGCAACAGTGATGATGATATATACGTTTTTGCTGAAAATTTTTTCAAAACTGAAAAAAAATGATTTGAGAATTTATAAAACTTATAATTCGAAGTTCAAAGACATCTGTTACTGTATCACCGACAAATGAATAGAATAGACTTTTGTTTGAAGGTGGCTGACAATGTTTCGTGGTGTATTTCATCAGTTCGGACTTCTATTGTCTAATATAATATGAATTGATTTGAAATCCCTGAAAAAAATTAAAAGATTAACCGAAAATAACAATTTTATTAAA
>NW_019293033.1:0-21137 GCF_000500325.1 Leptinotarsa decemlineata | reverse complement strand
TAGACAATGGAAGTCTGAACTGATGAAAGAATAGACTTTGTTACAAGAATGTCAGTGCTTTGATGTCAAAATACAGAAAACTTCCTTCTACAATTTATGAACTTCCATATTCTTCATATAAGTTGAAATATTTAAATTGAAATATAATTTAAAGCATCTCGATAAAAAAACCATGCAAGAGAAAAAACTAAATTCTCGTGAAATCCGTTCCGCTCCAATTCAAAACATGATCCTGATGCCTGACTCTAAATGTTGTAACCATTAAGTAAGTATTTAATTTTATTAGAATTCGCAGAAAATATCATCAAAATGTTCAGTACCTAGAATTTCAATGCATTTGAAGGGGTTATCTTTTTATTAATTCATTTAGGAAAGACCCATACATGTATATTTTTATGTAAACTGTGTAGAAGTTATTTTCTGGGTGTGTTAGCTGCAGGTTTTGAAGTCTGGCATTTCGTCTACTACTGCGGTAGATATTTTGAAGGCGAACTTTTTGCTCGAGTGGTTCCCACAGTACAAAATAAATTCTTGTTGGATTTGGCTTCGTGTCTAGTGGTTAGATTAAATGGCCTCATTTGTGTGCAATAAAGGACAGGTAGCCAGGTTTTATTTATGTTAATTCTCTCTTGCTTTCTATTGACAATTTTTTGGATTATGAATTCCTAATTGAAAGTTTCTATTATGAATTTTGAAAAATTGTGAGACGTTATATACTTGAATGATTGTTATTAGACGAAATTTTAGTTTTGGGTGAATTATCGTAAAATATTACTATACGAGTATGGTACGGAATTTATTTCCAAGAATTCGCTATAATTCATGTGGTTTTTGGCAGAGGAATAATTAAACAGGGACTGTATTGTTTTCGAGTATTTCCGTTGAAATGTAGACCAATGTCAATGGCTTTATTCGATGATGGTGTCGTACGAGTATCAAGAGGAAGTACCTTGCACGCAGCGTGAACTTTTATAATAAGCTACGATTATGACACTGCGTGCATACGATTTTGAAAACATTAAAATAGGCATCCAGTGGTCAGAAACTGAGGTGAATCAGAAATTAACTAATAACTCCCCAAAAATAATGAAAAGTGAAAAGGTTGGAAAAAAATAGGAATATATGGAAGAATAAATAGTAGCGCAAATGAGAAAGGATATGAAGATCTATTCAAACTTGAGTCTGTGCATGGGGATTCATATCATGGACGTAGAAAACTAAATGGACTCAGTTATTTATCTCATTAAATGAAGCCGGTGAATGGGAGCATTCTAAGATCACGATGTGGATATGGACGTTGCCATATTGAATCCGTGATAATTCTTTAATATCACCAATGCTGTGCGGAACTTCAAAACTAACAAATTACATTCAACAGCATGAAGTTATGACCTCTATCATGAGGTTAAAATAGACATCAAACATTTCAGAACCTAAACTAGTGCCACATTCACTTCGAAAATATTTGTCATTATCATATAACACAATTCGTTACAAATGAAATCGTGGCAACACTGATCGTGGCAACAGTGATGCCAATTTGCCAGTAATTAGTGCATTTGCAAGTAATCCGATTATTCAGAAACTAAAATGCAGAAATAAAGATATGCAAGGAATTTGTAAGGACTTTCGATAGTCTGCAAGGATTTTGGATATCTCTCTTTATATTGATATATTTAGTTGATTGATATATTTATTTTTCTACGTCCATGATTCATATGGTTAGTTAAATTAATTAACAGACCGTATGAATGTTTTTACGTTGTCATCGTGACAACAAAAATATCTCTTCTGGTGAACTAAAGTCGCAACATTTGGCAAAACTATTAATGTTTCTTCATTAAAGGTATCCAAAAAGGTGCTGATGAGGAAGTTGAAGGTGTTTTCAGTTCGAAACTTCTAGAGGTACAACTTTGGATGATAGATTTCCATGTTAGTGAAATTGCATCCTAATACTCTTTCAATTCAATAAAAATCACTAAAATAATGGAAATTTCAAGACAACAACACCACACAAAAACATGAAATAAACAAATGGTTTCATCTGTGATGAAACCATTTGTCTGATGTTTTTTAACATAGTTATATTTTCAACTCGAAGAAACTACTTTTCGAGCCCTGAAGAAGAATTTAATTAAACTCGAAACTTTACAAAAAAACAATTGTTTTTTTTATGAAAAATTGATCCTGTTACCCAACTAAACCTTCTTGAAAAATTTCTAGTAGAGCTTACTATACGAAGATCGATGGTGAGGGCATAATCCAAAATTTAAAAAAAATAGTGAAGTTTTCTTGGTATGACTCCGGCTATGATTCTCATTATTATTCCATTCTTTCTGGAAACAATTTTCTTGAGTTTTTCTCCTCTACAATTTCAACAATTTTCAATTGAATTGATTTTTTGTTTCAGATGAATGTAATTATACACATGGGCATCATCGGAGAACAGAACCGTTTTTATTGGAGGAAGGAAATACAATAAATCACATATCACGCAGAGCATGGGTCCTAAGACCGCATCTTGTGGTGCCCAACTCCAACAAGTCAACAGAGACATATAGGACGTAATACTTTATATGCCTACTGAAGAAACTGAAAAGTGTTTTTTATTTTTGGTATTGGTTTTGATGATTTTCAGGATTAATGGGAAATAAAGATCTAATATAATAAGTAGATTTGATGTTATAATTACTGGATTATGTCATGAAAATAACAGAGGTTATGTCTCTTAAAAACAACTTCCGGCCGGGTTTGATATTTCAATTGAAAAAAACCCGCAGACCATTACAGGTTTTTCAAACGGAATTAGTCCAGTAGCATTCCATAACCTAAGAAATGGGTTTGTACAAATTTGTTTTATTATGCTGAACATTTCAAAAATGTATCAGGATAAACTGAAGTGAATTTTGAATACAATTTTTATTGAAATTATAACATTCATCGTTTGTTTGATTATTCCTCAGAAACAGTTGGCCTGATCTTAAAAAATAAACCAGTAATAGATAGAGAATTGAATGATCTATCGAACAAGGTATCATTAGACCTTTTTCTTTCATCAAAAGCCAGTTGATAGCGTCTTCTCCGCCACTAAATAATACTAAAATTGAAGCCTTTTCATCTAAACTTTGTCTGGCCTTGATATCTTCTACCGTTCAGAAGTTGGGAAGAATGAATTTTTACGTCCGCACTGCAGAGACCCCGGAAGTGCACCTCAGGGTATTCCGCTTGTAATGTGACATGTAATGAAGAACATGGTAATGAAGACCTTTGGGTACCCCATTCTCAAAAAACTAAACTTGTCATATCTCATTACTTGGTGATTGTTTAAAAAAATTTTAAAATCGCTGTTTTTGAAAAACAGAAAATATATTACGAATATCAGGGGCTCCGGAAGCGAACCTTGAGGCATACCGTTCGCAACAGATGCCTTCGAGATACTTCAGAAATAAAATGAAATAACTCAGTGTAATAAGAAACTAAAAGTTGCATATTTACTTTTCGTGATTTGTACGTTCGGGGCAAATTAAACGTCCAATATTACGAGTAGATACGAAGTTATCATAACTGGGTTCAAACAGTACCGTAAAATAAAGTTTTACTCAACTTTCATTAAAATGCCATTAAAACTACATTTGACAAACTTACCTTCGACCCCGAACAAAAACTGAAAAACAAATCCATTCACGAAATCAATCCTTGTCACCGCATTCGGACAGTAAACTTCCGGTCGCCGTGTACGATTTTTTTAATGAAAAATAAAAAAACGAAAGAACGCGAAACGAGTGAATAATTCTGTTCTGATTCCGCAGAAGCGCGTCACAGTTGGCTGTGGCCGAGCGTCGGCGAACAAATGACGGATACAAAGTGGAGCGTCGCTCCACCGGAGTATGGCGTGCAGGGGGAGTTCTTCATGCGTGTCTTGTCCGACGATTTCGTCGAGGGGAAACGGTCTGGAACATTCGCATTTGCTCGGACTTCCAAGGAGACGGATTAAATATCGCCTTGTGCGCCATGATTTAATTAGTAAATTATGAACCATAAAAAAAAAGATGCCTATCATTCACAGAAAGCCTAATATGTGCAAGAATATTGATATAGAAATTCATTTACATGAAAATCTGAAATGCTTAAAGTGTACTTCTCGAAGTTCTTCTTATCTTCAACTTCTTTCTCATCATCAACTTTCGGAACTTCAGAAGACAAAAATATCCCGTTTTTAATTTATTCATTATTATGTTATGGCATTTTGTGATGAACAACCAAAAAATTACGGGAGATTAAAAAATTGCCAGTGTGCGGCTAGCCTTAATGAACTTCAAGCTACTACAAGAGAGATCAGGGCAGTAGCAGTAAGTTGGATTTTGTGATGATACACTTGTGATAAACAGTACTACTTGTGATAAACAGTAAGTAGTATCTCTCTGAAAGCAAGAATTTATTTTTTTCCGAAAGATGGCGCATAATAATATTATGGTGTAAGCTACACCATATAGCATGTAAACTAGATTCATCTTCATTGTTTCATTCAGATGAACCATACTCCAGAGAAAGAGCATTCGTAATTTAACATCAAACAGCGCTGTTTCAAAGCGTAATAGTTATCATCAGTAGTTTTAGGCCCAACTGGCCATAACATTTTCTTACCATCACAGTTTTATTTGTCATGTAGGACTCAATCCATTCCATCACATTATCTGAAAATTTTAATGCATTTCCCATGAATTCAATACGAAATGTCTTTAATAAGTCGAAGAATAATGAAAAAACATATTTCTTGCAGTCAATGATTAAAATTTTGTAAATGGAAAAAGCTGTTTCTATTGATCTAGAGTGACTGTTAGAACACTTCTGGGGTTGATGAAATAAGCTGTGACGATTGCGATATAAAGTATGTTGGTCAAACTAGGTGGAATATGGTAGCTCGTTATAAGGAACATGTTTCATATATTCAATTCCATAGACCATATGAATCTAATGTTGCTCAACAATCCTTAGAGAACCGCTACAGATAAATAGCTACTTTCTTATAAACATTGAATTACACGAAAGAAAAAAAATTCTTTCGAAACAAATACTTCTATATGAACACTGAATTATACATAAGATACTTTTCTCTATTCAGTTTGTATTTCAAACATTCGTTGTGGAATAAGAATCAGATATCATTCACATGAGTTCTACTTTGAATGAATGAATGAATTAATCAGTCCTTCTGATATTTATAGGAATCATTCAGAGTACAATATGTAGGTAAGTTTCCAGATAAGTTTCAGTCGTGTTCTTAGTTCATCCATATTTTCAGTGTGAAGCTGGAATTTAAATGATGATGAATGAATTGAACAATGCCTGAATATTATTCTGTAATCTTGATGTATAATTTACTACAAATAGAATAAAATGGGAGGAACTCTTACTTTCAATTTTATTTTTGGGGAAATTATCAAAATATTTCATAAGATGGCGCTTCATATAAACAATCAGTCTTAACTCAGATTGAAGAAATAAAATATATCAAGTGTAACATTCAGAAATGTTATATGCGTTAAATCAAAGATCGAGGATCGGATAGCCAGAAGATCAAAAATGAGCCTTAACAACAAAATTACCACCTACAATACGATGTTCAAGGCTGTCATCATGTATGCTTCAGGCGTCTGGGGACAAGCGGCTCCGTCTAACATCTCCATCCTGGAGAGATTACAAAATTAGTTATACGGATGATTGAGAATGCTCTGTGGTTCCTGCGGAATGAAGCCATCTGCAGAGATTTACAGCTGATTTCCATTCAGCAGTCCATTCAGTCGAGGAATCGACGAAAATCCGTTAGTTAGGGCAGCTGTAGATTATGCTCTCTTTCTGTCAAAAAGCAGCTGTATGGGTAAGGGAGCTAGGCTCCAACCTGACTGAACTGACTGAATATTATATTAGAAAAGTAAATATTGAAAGCAGACCAATTATTGAAAGGAGATACGCATCGACGCCATATATTATTGTAAAGCGGAAATACAGTGCATTGATTGGCAATACAAATATACAAGTTATCAGACCTGATTGTTGGTACTTCAGTAGGGCAGCAATTATAAAGGGAGTCTCCAGCTGGTGATTCTTGATATGTGAGTCCTGAGAAGTGATAAAACCAAAAAAAAATTCCAATAAGATTCGAAAACAAATGCTGTTCTGAAGGCATTTCAATAAAACAGGTAGGGTCGTGTCCAGCCAGATATATCATCAGAGCTTTCAGGTTTTCTGCAGCAGTTACCCACTGACTCTTGTCAGGGCCATCACCAAAAAATTTGTTACCACCTTGGTTTGAACCGCACCGAAAGACCAACTAGCCGGCCCTCATCGACGTTTCAGTCTACACGGAATTGAATATATCTGGAGGTACACCGACCCAGCTGACCGAAGGTATAGTCCACGTGGACTTTGACTTTGCCACGTGGGCTTTGCCAATGCACTGGTGGCTGGGGGCTTTGAACGCTCGTATTTCTCCAGAGGTAGTTCTCATCATCGGGTTCAGAGACGTTAGTCGGTTAGTGGTAGAGCTTGAAGGGAACCTTCAGGTTCGGCCATTGGATCTAGTCATGGATCTAGGTCTGTCTACGGTGGAGTTACTGTAGGCGCGATTGGCTTGTGCCAACCATGCGACAAAATGATCTCCCAGTGGTGTAGCAATCGCCGGCTCTGGTCCACAGGCAGCTTCGAAATCGATGTCCAGCTTGGCACTTTGTTCAAGGATGCACTGCCTCGTCGTCACAAGCACAGATAGGTGCTTGACAACTTTGAGGTACTATTGAAACAAAAACATTCTTACGTTTTAATCAAAGAAATGTCTTAAATTCACGATAAGTGACGCTTCTTATGTACCACGAGGTTGTGCTTAATAACAATGTAATCATTTTTCCTGACCACACCAGACGTAGTTATTTATTCAGGTAAGGAGAAGCATATCTCTTTACTTGAGAAAAAAAAGTGAAACTCGGCATATAATAGCAGTATCAATATTTTTTTTTGAAAATCTATACTCAAAACATACGTGTATCTGAAAAGATTTGTTTCCCATCTTGAGATTGGCATCTCATCAGAATTGAATAAATTACTGCTATCTGTAAGTGACTCCATCTGTTAAATCTGTTCTGTTGAAATTTTTTCTGCATACCTTTACCATAATTATTCAATACCCTTTTCGAAATTCATGACAGATGGCGCCACTTTCTGATGGCGATTTTGTGCTTAGTAATTTAAAATTAACCTGCTGGTTGATAAATTGAAATCAAGACGACGTGCAGGTGAATCAGTCCAAAGGGTAAGGGAGCCAGGCTCCAACCTGTTTGAAATCAAGACGACGTGCAGAAGGAGTATCCGTCAAGACAGAGTAGAAGTTTCTGGTTTAGCACCTCCCGACACACCATCGGATGATGTAAATCTGGTTCAATATGATTTCAAGCCACTGATATTTGTTAGAAAAGCCATTTGTTGTTTTTTGGGAAAATTATCTGTTATTTGCGAGGCATTCGGAGAAACACTTTCCATTTTTTGAATCTATATTCAAGGAATTTCCTGAAATCTACGTTAGATGGCGTAACTTTCAGACTTCAATTTTATTCTAATAATGATGTATGAAAAAATCTCATTACTTTCGATCTACTCAATTTATGAGAGAAAAAGGGGGGTAAATCTAAGAAATATAAATATATTTTCCAATAACTAGATCATAATCAGTAATTTTGAAATAAACATCCTCAACATAAATCGGTCCTCAACACACTGCAGTCAGAGAACCGATTTTTGATCTTTAAAAGAAATATTCAATGAACTTCTTGAAATCAACGTCAGATGGCGTAACTTAAGGAACACGATTATGCACTTAGTAATGATACTTACATTTCAACACGCTTGATTCAATTGGATCAACTGAATAAACTCAAGATGGATTACGTCAATTGAATCAACAGATCTGAAAGTAAAAGCACCTAGCGGCTGAATTTTGACCAAAGAAGGTGAGATGTCCATCTTGCTGAAGTGCCCATCAGTAAGTTGAGGACCGCTCCGGAGGAGCGGGGGTGGATGGACGATATGGGATGTTCTGCACACATTAACCGTGGCATGTGGGGTTTAATTAGTTCCTTAGAGACCACGAGGGATGCATATATATTTCCTTCAGAAATAAAAGTGGAGTTACAGTAACCGTATAATAATAAAAATCAATTCTCAACTTCGGTATCCATCATTGTATGATTATTAGTGGTGTTACTAAACGAATTCACCATCCCATTTGAAGTATGATAACTTAGTTATCTATTTGAACTGAGCAAACTGAAGCTAAATGTAAGTGGAGTCATCTGTTGGCTTTTTGTGATAATCATCTGCATTTTCACACAGCAGTTATAGGACCGCTTTTTGCTGTTTGAAAGAAATATTCAATGAACTTTCTAAAATTAACGTCAGATGGCGTAACTTACAGATCACGAACTTGCGCTGATTAATAATGTTTATATTTCAACACGCTCGATTTAATAAGGTTCTCAATGACTATCAGGGATGCATATCTTTTCAGGAATGAAAGTAAAATTTACAATAACTATATAGTAATTGAAAAATTTGTAATAGAATATCAACCTTACATCAGTCACCTAACACATATCAATGCATGAAAATAAGTGATGTTTCTAAGAGAATTGTTGTATCCCTCCCACCTTCCCACTTGAAGTACAATAACTTATCTATTTGAACTAAGCAAACTGATGCTACCTGTAAGTGGAGTCATCTGTTGGCTTTTTGCGAAATTCATCTGCATTTTTGCACTGCAGCCAAGGGATCGTTTTTTGCGGTTTGAAATAAATATTCAATCAACTTTCTGAAATTAACCGTCAGATGGCGTAACTTAAAGATCACGATTTTGCGCTTAGTAATAATGTTTATATTTCAACACGCTCGATTCAATTAGTTTTTCAAAGACCAGGATGGATGAATATCTCTCCAGGAATGAAAGTAAAATTTACAATAACTGTATAGTATTAAAAAAATTTGTAATAGAATATCAACCTCACATCAGTCCTCAACACATGTATACATCTTATCAATGCATGAAAGTAAGTGTTGTTTCTAAGAGAATTGTTGTATCCCTCCCACCTTCCCATTTGAAGTATAATAACTTATCTATTTAAACTGAGCAAACTGATGCTACCTGTAAGTGGAGTCATCTGTTGGCTTTTTGCGAAATTCATCTGCATTTTCGCACTGCAGTCAAAGGATCGTTTTTTGCGGTTTGAAATAAATATTTAATGAACTTTTTGAAATTAACTGCCAGATGGCGTAACTTAAAGATCACGATTTTGCGCTTAGTAATAATGTTTATATTTCAACACGCTCGATTCAATAAGTTTTTCAAAGACCAGGAGGGATGCATATCTCTTTAGGAATGGAAGTAAAATGTACAATGTATATAGTAATCGAAAAATTTGTAATAGAATATCAATCCTCAACACATGATCCATCAATGCATGAAAATAGGTGATGTTTCTAGGAGAATTGTTGTATCCCTCCCACCTTCCCATTTTAAGTATAATAACTTATCTATTTGAACTGAGCAAACTGATGCTATCTGTAAGTGGAGTCATCTGTTGGATTTTGCGATAGTCATCTCCATTTTCGCACTGCAGTCAGAGGACCGCTACAAGGGAACAAAAGTATAATTTACAATAACTGTATAATAATCGAAAATTTTGAAGACACTCCACAAAATACTGCATCCATAAAGGTCGTGTTGTCCGATTGCCATCGTGATTTCATTAGGTGTGTAGCGCGGCTCCCTTACCCTACTAGCATGTTGTTCGTCAGAGAGAAAAACGAAGCACACCTCTCTGAAGCTTTCATGAATGTAAAGGTCTTCAGACATCCGTACTGCCTATCATGGTGTACCCCTTCCTGGTGCTAGGTGAAAAAGTTATTCACCTGTCCCCGAAATGAGGACCTCACTCGGTTTAGTGTTGAGGCCTTCTGCATCAGGAGGGGTCATCTACAGCATAATCTAGAGCTTCCCTGACTAACGATATCGTAAGAGTGATACTTTATTTATTAGAACTGAACAAGCCACTACTATCTGTTAGTGGTGCCACCTGTTAGCGTTTTGGAAAATTGATTTGCCTTTTACACACTGCAGTCAGAAAACCACTTTCCGCTCTTTGAAAGCCGAACTAAAAATATTTCTGAAATCGCGATAGATGATGTAACTCGCAAACTACGACGTTATGCTAAGTAATAATATATTAATCTCAGCTGCATCGACTGAGTTAGTTACTCAGTAATACCGAGAGGAAGGACGTAAGTATATATTTTGTCAGAAATGAAAGTAAAATTCACAATAAATTATAAAATTTCCTTTGTTTAGAAGATTGGGTTTTTTAAATTGAACAGGAATGAATGAAGGACGAGAGATACTTTTGCGGGGTTTGAAAATGAAGCAAAATCGAATTCAACGATATTTATTTTCACCTGTCTTTGGTTTCAAATCAAAACATGGATTCCTAAAAAATCTATTTACTGTACAATAATTCTCTGAAATTTTACTCGAATGTATAACTTCGAAATGCTGTGAAACATATATAGGTGTATTAACACTACTTCATTTATCTCTTAATATTGCTAGGTTTCATAGATTTCATAAACTTTGATTTACGTTTTTACAAAAAATAACACATTTCCTATTTGAGGCAAAAATTTAGAATGTAAGTAATTTCATTAAATGTATTATTTTATTATAATTGAAATTGAATACTGCATATTGAACCTACTTTTACACATTGATTCTAATAATTTTTTTTTCGTTAAAACTACGGTGAAAACATGGCAGCCCATTCTTCGCAAAGATCAGTCTACGTATAGAGTTTGCTATCTATCTACATCGAAGAAGTTTCTCAAAATCACTTTCGGAAGAATGGATCACTCTGTATTTATGATTTGACTCATTTAATTAACACTTCCCAAATAGGATTTTCTTCTCTTATGTTGATACAAAAATAATACAGGGGAAGTGTCGAAAATAAAACAACCGAGGAACAAAAACAACGCTTTCAATGTAACGAAGAGTATGTTTGATAGACGCTCTTAGAATAAAAAATTGTACTACAGTTGCTCAATTCTCCGCATTGCTTTTTGGACAGTCTTCATTAGATTTGACTCTTGAAACAACAATACATACTGGACCCCTAACTATTCGGAGTAAATCTATTATTTCGCTAGTCGTCATATGTTCAATGCTTTCATCATTAACCTGAAACAAAAAAAAAATGAAAATTTCAACTCTATCTATCCTTATCTACTGCTTCCTTTTCAAGTTCTTTCATAAAAAATACATTTTTTGATTCCTCATTTCAAATGAAAGTGATAACATGTCTAGAAACAATTGTCAAAATGATTTGATTCGACTATAAAGCTAATAGTACTACGTCAACTTAATCAAATCTGTTCGATCTGAAATAAAAGTATTATTATTTCTGTTTTCCGGATTTGTAGACAGTGATCTATATGTTTAATGTCTGACGATTCATTCTCGATTGCGGTAGTATTCTGGTTTTCCTCAAAACAGATACTGACAAATCAGCGGTAGCGTAACTTGCACTTGGCTACTCCGGTTATTACGTTTGAAAAGTACTTGATACAACTCAGAGTGTTCCAAGACTATAAGAAATTTCCGAAAACAGGAATCCACATTAATATAATCTGTCTACCTGTAGTTAACTGCTCTTGTAGCAGGTTATTTAATTCAACCAATAGGAACTACCACTCCCACCACCAATAGAATAAAACCAATACTGCACTCTGTGTTTTGAGAACAACCAGAGCATAGCTACAAGGGATCTGGTATATCCCGAGTGTTGCTAAATGTCTTAAAGTAATAAGATATATCTAGATGCGTCTTGTTCATTTAGGTAAAAAATGTTGTATGGACAGCAGCATCAATATTTTCTCCAATGTCAAATTCATGAACGAGATTGGCGAGTCTCAGAGGACCAGGAGACTGATGTGACAGTGTTTCAATAAACAAGTGTAGGTATATATTACAGTCAAATCAAGCACAAAAAAACCCATTCTAAATCATTTATATTCTGAGCTTAATGTATCTGGGATCCTTATCTGACCTTAGACCTTTCTCTGATATCTTTGGGCTGAATATCAATTTCACGTTGTTTTTCCAGAATTCACCAATAAGTGTCTGTAAACATTTTTCACGAGGGCAAGAAAGCTTTTTTGAAAGGAAGAGATAATTCACATCAATATTGTCTGGTTACCTGCACCAAACTGTATAGGAAATTGAATTAAACCAATAGGAAGTAATCCACCGACAACGGAATAAAACCGTAGACTCAAACCAGATATGTAGTATGTGCTGTTAGGCATAAAAAACTTCAGACTATGGTCCAGAACCCTAGAAAATTGCTTCGACGAAGTTAGGAAAATTGTGTTCTTTGCAACCTCTCCAATATTTGTGAATATAGCAAACTAACCTCACTTTGACAGACTAGTGCCAAGAATGTTGTGTCCTTTGTTGTATTCGACATAGATAACTATGGTCACTATTAGCTTCGTTTCTCTGTAGGTTATGTTGATGATTCTCGAGCAATCTAAACAGCTCATGACTAATCGTAGTCCCTTCAGTCATCTATCGTAGCAGAATCAACCGAATTTCGACTAAAGAAATACTCGGTAGAGAAGAAGGATTCGAACGCATTATATTTGCGTTGTGAATCGAGCAAGAATTAGGCTGCAACATTATTCCGCGTGATGAAACATTAAGTTTCAACTGAAGATGAGTCAGTTGTAAAAGTAAGACGGACCAAATGGAAAATAAAAATTTGTGATCTTCACAAGACAAAAGTGTGTCGTTTTTTTTACTGAAATATTGAACGACCCAGAAGTGAATGATGTACATTGTATAAACTAACCTTGATTAGTCGATCTCCTGGCTTCAATCTGCCATCTTTGGCAGCCACGCTATCGGCATGCACTGCGCTGACATAGGTCACCCCCGCTGCGCCCTGTAAACTGAATCCCAGTCTACTGTTCCATCCTCTGTTCAATTCGATAGCAAGAACCTACGAAAAATATCAACTTTTAAACCCGTCATTCTTATTCTCACCAAAAATTGTTACATAACCACTTTCTGAAAGTAAATATATATATCATTCTATTCTTTAGAAAACATATAGAAATAATCATAATGATAACTTCATTACAATATTAAACAAATCAGATATGAAGAAATGCATTTTCTGTGCTAAAAATATCTCGTTTATACTGTTGTTAATCACCCCCTAAAAAATAACGCCGTCCGCCGCTGGCCTTCGTAAATCGATTATGTCCAAGATTGCGCTCAACTCGACTTGCGCTTCGCGATCATTCTAGATGTCGTGTCGCTTCGAGATACTGTCAGCGACTTCGCTATCGGCTTCCAAAGGCCATATATAAGCACTACCAACACGCAGATCGATAAGTTTAGTTGAAAGTGCGGTACGAAGTGATCTAATGAGGCGATAGACATTCGAGTATTAGTGTAAAGTTTCAGTTGAAATGTTTGTGTTATATTGTCAGTGTAGCCGTGAAATGAAGTTGAGTTTAATTGTACAATGTAGTCAATTATCGTCAAACCCACGGGGAAAACGTAACAATACCTTTAATTTCACATGTTGTTGATTTTGTCCGATGTTAATACAAACTTTAATTTTATTCCTAAATTGCAAACTCTTGTTAAAAAATGAATGCTGTGAAAGTTGAGATTGTTTTTCCTATAATACCATGGCTCATTCTTTAATTATGTAGAAAAATACTTGAATTTAATTTAATTTGTCAGCCCGGTTTTTATTGTGCATTTCTTGGATTTTGTGGAACATACCATATCATACCGTGGTTATAATAATTGAGTAATTTTTTATTTACTTTCATCCATTACATATATTAGGTATGCATGATTTCTCATATATCTTGGTAATCAACAACACTATAGATAGTATAGATGAAACAGAATTGAGGTTATGCGGTTCAAACTGGTCACAGTCATAGAATTTATGGTACTTCTTTCGTGATCGTTATCCATAGTTGTGACGATATCAATTAGTAGTTTCAGAAAATGTTTTTATCTATTTAGTAACATGGGTATGTAGGTAATTTTAATTGTTTTTTTTTACTGGCTACCACCTCGCAATAACAACATATCTTGAAAAAAAAAGGAAGAGTGAAACTTGAAAAAAGGGGGTGATATCGTATCAAAGGTGATCCTGAAAAGTATTAACGTGCAGAATTGAAACAAGAGAGAAGTTGAGTTTTTCATATTTACCTGTTATTAATGAACATCTAAGAGCAGACAGAAATTTAAGCGCAGAGTTTTCTGAAACTTTGTTGATCGCGTTTTTTATATAACTACTGATTACCGTTTAATGTTTTTGACTGAATTCAGAATAAAATGTATATTCAACTGTTGAACTGCGGAAGCAACGGAACTTGCAACTTTGACATTTCGAAATTTCGATTTTCATTTTGTAATTTCGAGAATGAAATCGTAATTTTGAGATTAAAGTCGTAGTTTCGTGATTAATGTCGCAATTTCGAGATTAAAGTCGTAATTTCGAGTTTATAGTCGTAATTTCGAGATTAAAGTAACGATAGCGGGATTAAAGTAGTAATTTCAAAAATACAGTTGTAATTTCGAGATTAAATTGACATTTTCGAGATAGAAGTCATAATTTTGAAATTGAAGTAGTAAATGCGAAATTAAAGTAGTAAATGCGAGGTTAAAGTTGTAATTTGGAAACTAAAGTCGTAAATTCCAGATTAAAGTCGTAATTTCCAGATTAAAGTCGTAATTTCTAGTTTGAAATCATAATTTCGAGTAAGTCAAAATTTCGAGTTTGAAGTCGTAATTTTGCTCCCGTTAGTTAACCTACCGAAAAATTTGATTTTGTGTCACTAGACTAATTATAATGATAATTGATTCCTAATAACTTTTATAAGGACAATCGTGTAATTTGAACATCACTTTTCAGTGATTGTATTCCATTTTTCCATAACTTTCTCATTTTTATTTCTTATGACTTTGATATTTGGAATAAAATACTTTGAGATTTTGATCTGACTAAGAAACTCGGAAAATAGCTTTGAAAAAACCTACATTATGCTCCAAAGAACCTGTACAAACCACTGCAGAGAACCACAATGGATGTGTTGGCATGGATGGCACGAAATAGATGGGGAAAAAGAGGTAATAAGGCCATACATCATTGACCAATTCTTATTGAATAATGATTTTCATTGTAATATGAAAATTATTTTTTTTTATTCACGAAAGATCCTTTTCATTTTACTGGAGATTTGTTTCATAATTTCTAATAAAATATTCTGTAGATTCTTTATTTCCTTTCTATGTATTTGTTCAGAAATTTACACACTCATCTCTATTTCTTCGTACTGGTAAGTCATAGAAAGGTAAAATTTGATATATAGGTGTTTCTTAGGTTTTTTATGCGCACTAAGAAAATATTTTCAAATAACAGTGATGAAAATTACTGTTTCATCACTGTTTCTCTATACCGGTATATTTTCGGAGGCTGAAATTCTGTATGTAGGTTCGTTTTATATTCCAGATGTGCAATAAAGCAGGATTTTTCAAGTAAGACGCCAGCTCCCGGAAAAAAAGGTGCGTTCATATTTTTTTTTAAATTTATCCTTTATCTTATCTGTCCATAATGTGAACAATATGGCCCCTCACAGTATGTAATTTGAATGAATATTTTCGAAGATATTACAGATTTAAAATGCAGGGATATAGCCGTTGCGGCGGTACCGCGCGAATTATATGAAACTCTTTCAAGAGTAACCTCTTCAGAAAACATGTTTGCATGTAGGTTGTATATAAAGGCATTCTGTAGTATATTCAGTATCAGCATTGCACCCGTGCGAAATGCGAAGCCGGGGCGAGTCGCTAGTTATAAATATATGGGTGAAAATGAATTGTTTACCTCGTATTCTTCCTTCATTGGCATCGGATGAGCAATCTGGCTGGACTTGGTTTCAACATCTTCTTGCTGAACAGTATTTCTGCGTTTCTTCAAGGTGCCATCGTCAGTCTTGCTAGTCGATTTGTTCGACGGTCCCGGTTCTACTGGTTCGGAACCGATCTGGGGATGGGCAGATTGGTAAGCAGGATGCTTATAACTAAAGGTAGGGTTCGTTATTGGGATATGTGGCATACTGACGGCTTCTTGCCTTTCGGGTTCTGTGCTCTCAACATCCTCGTTACCTGAAACAAAATAGATTGATTGTACATTATAAAGGTTACAATCGTTCGATTGGTGTCCATGGAATTAATATAGGCTTCAAGTACCTTGGTTTCAAAAATCTTACTTCACCAATCTTTTGTCATCTCAACCTTTTAAACTTTTTCATTTATAATTCCTCACGAAACTATGAATACTAAAAGGAAATAAAGGCAGGATGTGACTGTTCGAAGTGATCAATTAAGGAATTAATAGGGAGTCAATAATTAGGCTGTTTTTTTGTAAGATCAAAGTGACTGGGAAAGTGATTTAGGGAACACCGACATAGCCCTGATGATTATTATGATATTTGCATACAGAATGCTTACAAAGTTATTTTGATTTTCGCCCACTTCAAGTTTATTCAATTATTGCGAATGAACATTATATGAAATTGCCTATCTAAGGTTAGCAATATATTATTCGTGCTCCTAACAGTTGCGATTATTTGTGTATTTCACAAGATTTTCACAAACCTTGAGGAAATTTGATGATATACAAGAGGCAATATGATAGACACACTTAAATGTCTTGTAGTGCAGTCTTTGCATAATTTTTTCATATGAAAATGAAATTAAAGAATGGATAAAAGGGACTTCACTAATTTTTCCAAGATATAATGAATTTCAATAAATAATAATAATAATAAGCCTGATGTAGTCCTTTTCGACCACCAGAGCAAAACGATATTTGTCGTGGTTTTCAGCTCCTGGCGAGACGAATATCGTCAGAAAAGAGGAGAAAAAACGGATAAAATATAGAGATTTTCTCTTCGAACTCCGCAGATTCTATCCAGATCACTCTGTCAAGATGGTTGTTCTAATTATTGGAGTCCTTGGTGGAATGATGTCCTCTCTACTCTCGAATCTTAAAATCATACCGGCTTGCCGCACTAAGGCAGAAATCTTAGCCGCACAGATGCAGAAGGCTGTCATTCTTGGCTCACTACGCTTGCTCCGGGCACATGATTCTCGGACCCAATGATCCCCACGGTATGAGAAGTGGTCATTGGTTGATAATGTTGGCGCGCCCTCCCAAATGTATCGGGGCTTCAGGGGATAGGGCCTGACTAGCGCACACTACGGTGAAAAAAAATTAAAGAAAATAATAATGAATAAGCAGGGATGAATACTAACACCCTTGGCCTTTGGTGAGTTGCGACACCACTTACCCGAGCAACTGGTGCAAAACCGGACCGGCAGCCCAGGCGCACCCGGGAAAGACAACTCTATTCTCCCTTCGGTGCCGGCCGTGGGCCTACAGGGCTAACCACCCGATTACCGTGAGGCATTTGATACAATATCGCATGAGCTCATCTTGCAATTTGCTCAGATGCCTTGCGGTACCCGACAAAATAGTGAGATGCACTGAACAACAGATACCACTCTGGCGAACTCGCTTCACCATAACATCTGGTCAAGCCAGTGTCCAAACAGGGTAGGTCACTTTCAGAAGGGGTGTATTTTAGGGCGATTCCCTCAGTCCCCTTCTCTTCTGCATCTCACTATTGCCATTATCCGTTGCACTCAGAAATACTCGAGAGTATAACTGTGGCACCCCCGGAAACCGGAAGCACAAGGTCACCCATTTGTTGTATATGGATGATCTTGAACTTTATGCCTCTGGAGAGAGGGATCTCCCATCAGTCCTGGAGAGTGATGGAAGAATACACGCATGCTATCGGTATGAAATTCGGGATAGACAAATGTGCATTGGTCCATCTCAAAAGAGGACGATGCAGGGACTACGGAGAGGATGAGCAGCTCGTAGATGAAAGCATCCCACACCATCTGGATGCCGGAGAGACGTATAATTACCTCGGGGTGGAACAACGTCATTCACAAAAGGTAACAGCAGTGAAGAACTCTCTCCGCGGCAAGTATCAGCACAAACTCAGACAGATCAGGTCATCGGAACTGTCGGGGTAGAACAAAGTTGCTGCAACAAATATGCTTGCCGTTCCAATCTTACTCTACTCGTTTGAGTGAAGTAGACTCGGGAGGAGCTGTATCAACTCGACGTAAAGACCCGAAAAATGATACATCTCTATAGGAGTTTGCATCCCAAACCTTCTGTTCCACGTTTGTACTTCCCTTGACAGCAGGGAGGCCGTGGACTTTTGAGTTTGGAGTGTCTACGTGACAGAATGGTACTGGATATAGCCTGTAAAGCAGATAAAAGCCGCAGAGATCACCTCAATTCTGCGGAAACACAAGGATAAGCCAATGCATGAGGTATTCTTCAATAACATTGGAGACCTTGGCTTATCAAAGCGCCTGACTTTCGCTTTCCTCAGGTCGAGTGGGCTGTAGTCGTAAACTGAGGGGTTCATCATGGCTTGCTAGGATGGTGTCTTCATCACCTTAGTTTACCGCAATCGCGTGATGGGTATAGAGGTTCCTGACACAAGGTGCAGGGCCTGCCGCGAGGCGCCCGAGACCCTAATGCACTCGCTATCAGTTTGTCCAGCATATGCGGTCTCGGCCTATATCCATCGACATAACGCGGCCCTAAGAGTGCTATATTACCATCTACGGCACTCTTACGGTGTTGACGAGACACCGGTATTGCCCTACGCTCCGGGTGATTATGAATCCGTTGTGGGGAACGAGAAGTGTCGAATTTATTGGAACTATTCGTTCCCCACCCTTACACAAGCTAATAAGCCTGATGTAGTCCTTTTCGACCACCAGAGCAAGACGATATTTGTCATGGTGTGACAGCTCCTGGCGGGGCGATTATCATCCGAAAAGAGGAGGAAAAACGGATAAAATATTGAAATTTTCTCTTCGAACTCCGCAGACTCTATCCAGACCACTCTGTCAAGATGGTTGTTCTGATTGTTGCAGTCCTTGGTGGATGGATACCCTCTCTACTCTCAAATCTTAAAATCTTTCCGGCTTGCCGCACTAAAGCAGAAATCTTAGCCGCACAGATGCAGAAGGCTATCATTCTTGGGTCACTGCGCTTGCTCAGGGCACATGAGTCTCGGACCCAATGATCACTTACCCGACGGTGTGGGGAGTGGTGATTGGTTTATAATGCTGGCGCGCCCTCTCGAATGTATCGGGGCTTCGGGGGATAGGGCCTGACCAGCGCACACTTCGGGGAAAAAAAATATAATATGTATTCATTCACTTTCTTAAGATATAGTAAATATACATGTACATATAGAAATGAAAAGTAAACAAATAAAATACATTTTACGAGGCAAAATGATCTGCCTGTGTGTAAATCATGATATACATTTCATCAACTACATTTCTGAATAATTTTATTCATTTCATATATTGTTATTGAGAATATATTTTAAATTTGTTATTTTCGTTTTTTCACATATGTTCATGTACTTTGTATATGAATATTATAAAGATGTATCTTTTTTTATGACTTACCTTGGCACAAGTTTCACTTCTCAAGGTTATTATAAGTTTATTTAGAAGTTTGTTTATTATTTCCCATGTATATATTCACATTTGTCTATCCCGAATTTCATACCGATAGCATGCGTGTACTCTTCCACCAACCTCAAGGACTGATGGAGATCCGTCTCTCCAGAGGCATAAAGTTTAAGATCATCCATATAAAACAGATGGGTGACCTTGTGCCTCTGGTTTCCGGGGGTGCCACAGTTATACCCTCGAGTATTTCTGTTTCTATTTGTATTTGTATTATTATTATTGTGATTTTTCGAAATATTCTGCTGGCCAAAGCCTTCTCATTGGAATAATTCGACCAAACTCCCTATTTTCATCTGACTTCTCATGTTATTATTACCACCAATGAGAAAAGTTGAATCAACCCCTTTCAAAGGATAGTTTAAAATTGTGATTTTGAAATATTTTGATCAATGGCAATAATAACTTAATGAAGAAATATGAAATCATTCCGATAGGAAACTCTTGGTCGGCAGGATATCATGAAAAATCACAACAGTAAACTACTCATTGAAAGGGGTAGATTCAATGTGTTTCATTGGTGGCAACACTATCGCATCAAGTGATTTAAAATATTGAATATATACCTATTGAAATATTTCGATGGGAATGCCTCAGTTCGCCAAATATTTTGAAAAATCACGAGAGTAAACCTCCCCTATATAAGGGTGTATTGTTGGGTGGTATCAATATCAAGTGAAATTCATGTGCGTTTTCCAATATAAGCGTGTTATTCGAATCAGAAAGGTTCTATTTGGGTGGAGTTTTTTGGTCAGCAAATTATTTTATCCTGCGACTGAAGATCAAAGTAACATTTGAAGCAGCCTATTTAAAACCTACTTTGATGTTATCTACGTCATTCCACCAGACAATATTTGAAGAACAACCTGAATTATATCGATTTCATTCAGAATCTGCAGCAATAGTTTCTATTTCTCCCAAAAAAAGGATCTTATAACTTGACACAGGCGTATTGTAGTTTGAAAACAAACTAGTGCTGGGTGAAAAACGAAGGGTTATTCCCCTTGCTGGTGTATAACTTTTATTTAGAATTTTTTTCATATGTATCGAAATAAACGACATCTCGAGCAAGTACATACTGTTTTGAGACACCCAGTATAATTATAAAATGCACTCATTTCAAAAGATATCAACATAAATTAGTGCGCAGGTGTTGAAGCGTTTTTTTATTCAATTTGCCTGGGCAATTGAAATCCCTCCATTTTTATATTGTTAGTAATTTACCATCAAAATTGCTCAACTCGCTACGCTCGTTTCGCAAACTTTTTCACTCACAAAATAAAACCTTACTTTCAACACTCATATCATAAATAGCTATTTCCATAAGAACAATGTTTATTAAGTCGAAAAATGAACAATATTTTACTGAATT
>NW_019293032.1:0-46017 GCF_000500325.1 Leptinotarsa decemlineata | reverse complement strand
GCTAATTGCCAAACTACACAAATACGATTCCTCCCATTGGCCACGTCTCAGACACGTAGCCGCAGTTGTTAGTGTCACAAAAAGTTCAGAATAATTATTTGAAAGTGGATAGACGTGGTTCAGAGCTGGTTTTTGCACTTTTTCACAAATAAACGAGTCAATGATATCCACCCGTAATCGTTGTTGACAGCAATATATTTTATCAAAATCAGTTTTCCTTGAAAATTTCTTTCTGAATGTGGATTATTCAATAGTCTGTGAATCATACTTTTGAAAGTTGCTACTGGATGTATAGGCTAATTGTGTATCATTATGTCTGTGTAAGATAGTTGGTGGAAAATGTTTATAATCATTTGAAATAGTATGCACATATTGACTATTTGGTGAAAAAATTACGTAGGGTTACATATAGATTAATATACATGACATCCTACCTAGATATAGCTTGTTTGAAACTCACCTGTCCTATAGGATAGTTGCCTGGAGAACAGCGAGTAATTCTCAGTAAATCCTAGAACAAATTCAAAAATCAACTCTAAAAATATTCACAAATAAAAAAACAACTTACCCCACAGAAGCGCTATACAAGGAAACATTGACTTTAGACATAAGGCTACTTTACTTCTTAAAAACTGTTATAAGGTAACACAAAAACAAAATGAACTGTATAATCTCATTCCAGCACATATCAAAACTATCGTTGGCATTAATATGTTCAAAAATAAGTTTAAAACTCGGATCTCCGGTTTGCCTAGAGCACAGATACACCAATATGTTGGTGTGAAAAATACATATCACTACTACAATTTATAAATGTCTGTAGAAGATGTATGTGATTAAAGTTGTGAAATCTGTAGGTCAACTTCTCCATGGTTTGTTTGTTTGTTTCATTAAAAAAAATAGTGTATTTGTTTGATTTATGTTCGATGTAATATACCTTTTGCGATTGTTTCATTATGTAACCTAGATGTTTCTATTTATAATAACTATGTGTAATTTCAATGTGATAGCTGTATACAATTTTTCTAGTGTTTTTTTGTTCATACTGAAAGAAACTCAATTTTTATATTTCATTATAATCTACTGTATATTAAAATTATATAGCCCACGCACAGGTTTATCCTTCTGTGGGAAATATATTTATTTGTCGTTAACTGAGATCATTGTGTATTTCAAATTGAATGGAAAATAAATATTATTATTATTATTAATTCTGGTGTGCATTAAAAAAGCTTGACTGAAAATAACAATTATATTAAGGAAAAAACCTCAGATGAAATAATAGTGAAATATAATACAAGTAAAAAAAGAGCAGTTGAATAAAAATATAAAAAATGAAACTAAATGTTGAGAGATTCCAAGCCAAGTTACTTCACGACGCGACGTTTCGATTGTTAGTATCCACAATCGTCTTTGGGTGATGACTGAACTAATTTCGTGACAGCCATTTTGATTTCGGTTACGTTGGAGCCTGGCTGCGTTACACATTTGACTGATGTTTGTCAGAGGGACAAATGGGTCATGACTGATGGAGGTGTTGATGAGATGACGGCATGAATGTCCTCAAACATCAGTGCCGCCCTTCGCGGTGTACCCCTACCTGGCTGGGGTGAGATGGATGAAAAAATTGTTCATCTTTCAACGAAGGACATAGAGGACTCATTCGACAGAGTATCGAGGCCTTCTATATCGGGAGGGGTCGTCTACGATATAATCCATAGCTTTACTAACTGATGGGTTTTCATGAGTTTCTGCGCAATCAAAAACTCGCTGATTCCTCGACTGAATGGACTGCCGAATGGAAGGTAGCTGCAAATCTCTGCGGATGGCTTCATTCCGCACGAACCAAGGAGCATTCAAAATCATCCTCACTGACTTGTTTTGCAATCTCTTCAGAGTGGAGATATTATACGTAGCCGATTGTTTCCAGATGCCTGGAGCATACATGACGACAGACTTGAACATCATATTGTAGATAGTAATTTTGTTTTTAAGGCTCATTTTGGATTTTCTGTTGATCAGAGGGTACAGACTGACTATCCGACCCTCGATCTTTGTTTTGATGCACATGATGTGCGGGTTCCAAGTGAGCCTACGGTCTATTAGAAGGCCGAGGTATTTTACCCGCTTCTTCCCATGGTTGAGTCTTGTCCGGGTTCATTTGGATCTTCCAATCGAAGTACAAGCGCTCGAGGTCGTCCAATGCACGTTGCATATAGACGACACCGAGCTCCCGACCCATGGAAAATGAGAGTAGAGCCGTGTCATCGGAGTAGAGGGATATCTTCACACCTTCAGTCCTCGGAAGGTCACTGGTGTAAAGTGAGTATAGCATCGAAGAGAGCATGGTCCCCTGTGACACTCCAGCGAGGATCTCTCTGTTGTCAGACAGAGAGCCCTCTATTCTAACCTAAAATGTTCTGTCTTTCAGGAAAGACCCAATCCACCGGATCAAGCCCCAAGGCAGGTCGAACGCGATCAGTTTGTGCAGAAGGCATTCGTGCCATACTCGGTCGAAGGCCTTCGAGATGTCTAATGATACAATATGCACTTTTTCATTAGTATTTAGCTCGAGTATGGTGTTTTCGACCAGCCTTAGAACCTGTAACTCAGTGGAGTATTCTCTCCTGAAGCCAAATTTTTCAGACAGAACATTTCGGTCCTCAACATCTTCGTTGAAACTTCGGAGGACAACTCTTTCAGCCAACTTAGCCGCCAACGAGAGTTGACTAATCCTGCGATAGTTCATTGGGAACAGCGGGTTCTGACCCTGTTTTGAGATCATGACAACGATCGCATGCTTCCACCTTCTGGGGAAGTATCTGAGGGTCAACGAACTGTTTATAATATACAGGAGATTCTCGACGCAATATTCCGGAAGCCACTTCAACAACTTATTTGTTATTGAATCGACCCCTGGAGCTTTCTTGGCCTTTGCGTTCCTGATGTAACCCTTCAGTTCTTTAGTCATCTTTCCTCAGGATACGGTGAACCCGGTCTTTCAACAGCATATCGCGGTCGATGTCGTCATTGTCGTCAACGTTAAGTTGAAACTGATGTTCCATCGTGTCAGCAAAGGCCAACGCTTTATCGGCGGGGGAGTAGCACACTCCGCACACTCGTCGATTCGACGTTTTGAGACGTCGAGTATTGGAGGGAAACCGTCGTTGAATCGTCTCTTCTTGGAAGCAGAAGAGGAGAAGCAGGAAACGCTATCGATGTCGCTGATATTGCGTTCTGAGTGACATTCACGAGCAGGCGGAGCATTATCCACACCCTGATTACGAGCTGTCAGCGAGTAACAGTCGTCCCCAGGGTTTGGCGATGCTTTGCCAAGCAAGTCTGACTGGGTAAGGCCCAGGGCAGAGATTAATTGGCTTATAAAACCAATAATCTCACCCTTTTCCTTTCCAGCCAGGGTGCATAGCAGTTCCTCCATACTGCCGTGACTCGGAATTCAAATGGAAAACACCAGAAACAAGCAATGAACGTTTGGAAAATGATATATCTAAAACGTACTCACTGAAAGCCGTTGTAGCCTGCTCACTACAACACTAACGCACATACTAATACAAGCCAGAAACACTGCACACCTGAACGCCCGGACACTTCAGCACTCATCCGCCGTTGCCAATGGATTGTCGTATGTTGGACTAATTTCTCCGAGAGATGACTATTTATGGGTCATTCGAGTACTTTCACTTATCTCCTCTATCTGCTCCACCGGTTTAGCGAGAGATGAACGTTTCGCGGGAGCTGGCCACTTTTCGCTTGATTATGGGTTTCCATATGTTGCATATCTCTATGCTAGCTTGGCTGAATACATTGTTGAACAACATTTATGGGACTTCTTTGAATTTCTTCCTAAACCAATATTCCTTCCTGTGTATGATCTCGGCTTGGGACGGTCCAAACATGCTCTGCTACCTGATTTACCGGTTTTTCCCTCGATGTGTGTGTTTCTTGTTCTTGGCAATGCGAACATTCAATGGCCTCTTAGTTTCACCGATATAGGATTTTCTGCACTCACAGGGTATTAGTTAAATGCAATATTTGAAATCGCAGTCCGCGTTTGATGGTCTGGTTTTCGTGAGGCTGTTACTGATAGTGTTACCGGATCTCAAGCAGGTTCTGATGTTGTACTTGGACCCAATGTAGGGAAGTGCTCTTCTTCTCCTTGCGAGGCTCCTGCTGTCACCTGCATGGTTTCTCAAATATCACTAAATGGTCCTTGTGAACTGGACTATGCCTCATCGACTTCCTTATCAAGGGATAACTTCCGATTTTTTTTCTTTAAGTGTTCAGGGGTGATGATGAATACATTTAGGATCAAGACTCACGAATGACTAGCGCAAATGCACCGTCCAAGACAGTCTTCCTAAAACCTGACACGTCATTTCCATTATCCGTTTTTGTATCCTCGCGAAGCGTTACAAACTCATTCACTTCATTCCCATCAAGTAAGCCACTAATTTCCATAAAACAAACCTTATTTCGTAAACACAGACGTCTTGAATACAGACAAGTCTATTGAGACTTAAAACGACGGAATTTATTTAATTAAGAAACACCGACCCATTAATTTGACGAAATACTATCTACGGAAAACACTTCAATTCTGTTTGTTTCTTGTTGCGAATGCATGCTCTTTGAAATTTGGGTGCGTTTGAAACCAGAGCAAAGACAAGTTCATCCGTGGGTTTTTGGAATTTCTTCCTGACGTTTCACTGGCGCGAGTGGCTAGCTTTTTCAGAGGTTTAACCATCATGGCTTGCTGTCCGATGACTACTCTTTTAGGCTTCCCAAAGCGTATTTATGCCTTGTCAGGTACTCAGTTGTATTTGTACCTGAATTTTGGGGTTCCATATTTGATTGACGAGGCAATAGAGATTCACAAACATACAGATAATTTTAACAGAAAAGGAGCAGCGATGAACCTCAAGCTCAAGCTAGCCAATCGCGCCAGCGAAACGTCAGGAAGAAATTCCAAAAACCCACGGCTTTCAAACTCGAAAAGCAACGACACTGAGTTCGAAAATAACTTTTCAGAACCCTCAAAGGTATGTACTCGTTTCCTCCTTTCTTAAAAGAGGATGTATGCATCGCCACTCACAAGCGATTTTGGTGAAATTGGTGACACGTGTGAATCATTGTATTCATGCCACGTGCCAGTATGAGAATGTCTGCAGAATGCTGTATAATGTCCGCTGTAGGTAGACCCACTGTGATTCGAAAGTGCATATAGATTATAACGACAAGAAGTCACATTGTCTGCTGCATAATTGTTCTTATCTGATCTATCTGAAAGAAATTCGATGGCAACATTCAACTTGCCTCTGAATAATTTTGTTAGAGAAATATTTTCAAATGAATGACTAAAATACGAGGAAACTTATACATCGATAGAGACTTTGTGCATCTTCTTCTTTCCTAGCAACTTGAACACGTCGGTTTTTCATGTTCATCCAAAGTTTTGTCTCTTGTGAAAAAATCCAAGCATTGTGATAAACTCAATTTTCTTCAATTTTTTTTTTCAGACAGCTCCACGTTTCCGATTTGTGAATGACTACTGTGTCATCTACGAAGCTTATTATGTCCCCTTCCACATAAAAATATCGTTTAGATAGATATTGAAGAGAATTGGACCAAGAACTGCCCCTTGGTGTACACTATATTGTACTATTCGAGATTCACTGAGAGTGTCTTTGATTTTCACAAATTGGTTCCTTTCATGGAGATAACTATAGAGGAAATGGTGGGATGTTTTCCTGAATCCAATACTCTCAAGTACCTCTAGAAGTTGATCATGGCTAACTGTATCAAATGCTTCCTTCAAGTCTACAAATATACATAGCGGTGGTGATTTTTCGTCTATATATTTACTGATTTTGTTAGTAAGGAGTGTTATTGCGTCTTCAGTTGATTTTCCATTTTGAAATCCGAAGATTGTTTTATAATATTTTATATTTTGTTAGGTATTTTTCAATGCGTGATTTCAAGATTAGTCGAATTCATCATTCTTCCACCAACTTTTTTCAACAATTCAGAAGCATGAGATCCAAAAACACCAGAGGTTTCAATTGCAACAGTAAAGAAACAGTAGGAACTTAGCAAAGTGGAGTATTTCCAAAATTTTTATTATTCAGCAATCATAGCAACTGCACCAGTGGAATTAGACGACTAACACCAAGGGGTTCAAGAGCTGAAGGAACATCTGCAGTGGCTAGAGTTTTTTTTATAAGATCATGAATGGAATGATGTCTTGAAAATCTGCCATAACTAAACTCACAACTTAGGCCATGGTAACCATTTTCTTCTACAGTGAATCCACATCTGTATTTATGAATAACAATGAATCCTATGATGTTATACAGATTGATACTGAAGAAGCCAAAAGGCTGTCCACCAGAAAGGATGAAATTTTACCTCTTTCATTCAACATATTGCGTAGCAATCCTGTGAAGGGGGTAAAGTGTTTTCTGTATATTTCAGTGTTATTTTTGATTGATGCAACTGATTTTCTTTTATTTTGAGTATTTCAACAATAATTTCTACAAAAAGGATTTGAAGCTTTATATCTTCGGAAAAAAACTAATGAAACAAATCGACAAGGGAAACCGCTTGGACATTTGGGAAAACTTGAACCTCCATAAATTCAACAGTCATAAATCACTTATCGAGGAACAAGTACAAATCAAAACATAACAAGATATCACATTCAATATATTAAACAAAACCATACACGTTCCTAGAGAAGATCTAACACGAAGAAGAGTACCTGATGCAGAACAAATACAGGCAAATTTACCTAAAGTGCCTGAAATACCCGAGAAAAGACGCTCTGACCGTATAAAGAGACAGACAACAGGATGACCAGTTCAGTTTGAGGAGTACCAGATGATGACAGTACTACCAACTGTCGAAAGCGCTCACAGATAATTAATAGAAGATATAAAGCATAAAATCCTTCATATAAAAATATTTGTTTGGGGAGTTTTTGTTTTTCGTGTAATTCAATGTTTATATAAAAGTAGCTGTTTCGAGAGGGCTTTTCTTCCAGTTCGTGTCTGGAAGTTACTTTTTTGCATGATCTAGACATCTCTGTATTTGGGTAATTTTTTTCGTTATTTCCAATTTCGATTATTATAAGAATATTCGTGTTTCACTTCTTCATATTCTTTGAAGTAACAAATATATTTGTAAAAAACGCATAACAGCATTTTTAGTTTTCTCCGTATAACTCGAGAAGAGCGAAAGTTTATGTAAATTTTCTTTGATCATTTTACTCTTTTCCACGATGGTTACTTTTTCCGACTCATTCATCTTCATATCTGTTACAGTTCAGATACTGCATAGCAATGATACTATAACAAGCATTGCATATTGAATATCTTACTATTCATATACGATGTTAGATAGATAGATGTTTTATTTCACCACGTTACATAAAATGTTTGTAGCAAGTCAAAAAATAGCATGAAAGAAATTTGTTAAACAATCAAAATATTATAAAAACAAACGAGAAACACAAATACAAAAATATATAAAAACAAAAATTGAGTATGTATGTTGACATTATGAACATTTAAAATGATTCACGTATTCTTCGACAGAGTAGAAGCAAAAACTCAAAAGATAATTTTTTATTGTTTTTTTTTTAATTTGGACATACTAAGAATTTTGAAACTATCGGGAAGATAATTGTAGAGGTTGAAATTCAGAGTGTTTTTTGTGATTTAGTCAAACGATAGCGGTTTGTCCGAAATTTGTTACAATGTCTGGTATGATTGTTATGAAGGTCTGATTGCTTGATTAATGGAGTTGATTTTTTATGAATTTCTATGAAAAATAATGTGTACAAAAATAATGTGGGTAACGGCATTACTCTCAATTTCAAAAACAGAGGTAGACAATGATCCCTATAACCAGAGTAATTATTCTGAGAGTTTTTTTCTGCAATTCAATAATTTTTACAGCCCCAGTGAAGTTGCCCCAGAGTATAACACCATAGCTAATGTGGGAATGGAAGAGGGAGAAATATGTTATTTTCAGTGTATGGAAAATGGTTATATTTCTCAAATGACGCAGTAAAAATGGGTTCTAGATGATGCTTTACTCAATTGGCCAATATGGCAGGTCCAAGTGAGAGTACTATCGACAACTAACCCAAGTAATTCAACACTGTTTGCATTTGATGTAACGGCAGAGCTTGTTCAAAATTGCAACTGTTGTGTTTCATCTGTATTCAGTTTGAGTCTGTTTGACATGAACCAACTTTCTGTCTTCTCATCGACTTCCTTTGATTTTCTGGATAGTTCAATAGAACTCTTGTCAGAGTAAATAAATGTAGTGTCATCGGCAAACAAAACAGATTTATATGGACGCAAGAAATTACTAATGTCATTTACGTAATAAATTATGAATAGAAGCGGTCCCAATACTGATCCTTGGGGAACACCATGTTTAACGAGTTTTAAATTCGAAATGGAATTATTGATAGTGACTGCTTGATATCTATTCGATAGATATGATTTTATGAGGGATAGAGATACTCCCCTGACGTCATGGTAATATAGTTTTTCCAATAATATATCATGAGAGACGCAGTCGAACGCCTTAGAGAGGTCGCAGAGCGTAATAGCTGTGTGGTTACCTTGCTCGAGATTGTCGACTACCCCACTCATCACATTGAGAACTGCCTCTGCTGTAGAGCGGTACTTACGAAAACCAAACTGAGATTCGTTGAATAATTTATATTTCAAAATATGCGTGAAGACGTTGTTTGATAATCTTCTCAATTATTTTGCTGAAAATGGATATTATTGAAATGGGACGATAATTGTTAACAAGAGAAGTACCCGGCCTGACCTAGAGATGGCGGTAGTTGTTTGAGGAATATTACGATATTAGAAAGTTCATAAACTATGAAGCATATGTTTCAAGTTTGAAGACGCTGCGTTGTTTAGAATTTGTTTGGCAGCCAATAATAGCTAACTTGTTCGGGGAATTTGTGCAAATGGAGAAAATTGGTCATCGTTATGTGAATCAATACTGTAATTTAAACGGCCTCAGCCCGGGCAATATGAAAGCTGAACTGGATTCTGCTCTTTCGTTTACAACAGTGGAATATTGGGTAGCAAGACCAGCATCGCAGTGTCGACCAAGTGAGGGGACGACTCCAGAAACAGTGAAGAAATTTTACAAAGCGGTACCGAATGATCGTCGACTGAAAGTGCTCAAGCTAGCAAACCTAATAGACATTTCAAAAAGTGTGGTGAATCATATAAAATAATAATAGTATTAATAATATTCTTTATTCAGTAGAACACAGGATTCCAAAAAGGATAAGATGCAAACCGCAAACTGAAAAGGCGGAGTTCATCTTGAGCACCTGGAGTGCACAAGGATGGTCTCTCACTGAACCTTTGCACAAGCAGAACAAAAGATCGCAAACAACCGATTAAAATTCAGATAAACTATCAATATATGTGATCCGATTCAAATAATGGTTTTCTAGATATTAGAGGATATTAGAGGAGACTTTCATATTCATAAAATCTCTAATAATGATGATTTGTGGGATGGTGGTGTTATAGTACCTTTCGATGTAACGTCAGTGCGGTATACAGTCATTCTGGTGAAGGTATAAGAGAATTTGGATAGTAATTATTTTATATAACGTGAAGCAGTGAACCTATCACTGATAGGTTGACATCTATGAATACCATAGATGAAGCGGAGACAATAGTTTTGGGTTTTCTGGATTTTTTGCGTAGATGTTATTGTATGATAATATAGACCGTATCGCAATGAGTAAAGGTAGAAAGAAGTACAGACTTGCAAAGTATTTTTTTAAGATTCAAATTCAAAGTTGCACGAGAACCAAAAAAAAAATTTCAGTTTCTAGATACTTTCACGAAAGCATTCCGATACATGCTTTTCAAATCGTAAGGAATATTTTTTCCAGAGCCCAAGATTCTTCACCACATCACAAAACCGTACAGGAATATTATTGATAGTAACACATATATTTTTCTGGTGAAGAATTCTGTCATTTCGCCTCCCGAACAACATTGCCTTAGATTTGTTTAGATTCAATGAGAAAGAATGATCTTTGGATATTTTGAAAATACTATTGACCTCTTTGTTAATTTTCTGACCTGACCATTCACTATATATGAAGGGTGGAAGGAATACATCACCTGAGTATCATCCGCATACATTTGTAGATAACAATGCGAGACAACATTTTTTTTGTGAAAACTACAAAGAGAATTGGTCACAAAATAGATCCCTGTGGAACCCCAGATATCAGATTTTTTTTGAGAAATCCTAGTATTGAATACAACTTCGACCACTTAGCTGTCAAAAACATAACAGATTCTTCTGAGAGTCCAATATATCGTAAAATATGCTTCATAGCAGAATGATTTGGGGTATCGAGAGCTTTTGAATAGTATAAGAGAACTAGAACAGTAATCATTCCCGAGTCGGTTGCCTGGAAGATAGGATCTGTCCCATTCAGAAGGGCTGTCGCGCAGCTGTGTCCTTTTCTGAATCTAGATTGAGTATCCGGCAAAATAGTTTACGTTTTCAAGAATTCCACAAGTTTATATTCAATTCCTCTTCCTTATAATTTTGAGACAACAGGTAAAATGCTGATTGATCACTGGTTTTGAGCTCACTGACAACCTCACATTTCGGTAATGGGATTACATTAGCCAATTTCCACTGAGTTGGGTATATCTTCTTAATATTCAATGCATAGGTTCAAGAGAAAATGTCGTTATTCTTGATTCTGCTAAAACTGCAATTTACATCAGGACCAGCAAGTCGACCACTGTTCACTGTTCAAAATCTGAGCCTGGACTGCAGTAGGAATTGAGTTTATGAAAAATTTATTGATGTCATTGACATCTGAAAGGTGATCTACAATATCGTTTTTTTTTCTTAGAATAAATACTGAGTTTTTTACCATGACCCATGCATTATTAGTATGCCTGCTGTTGTGAAAATTCAAAGAGACTTTTTCTCCGTCTCTACTGATTTATTGGTGGAATTTCGAACGTGTTTGTATTCTTCAAAATCGCAAATGTTCTTAGTTCGTTTACCAGTAGTCATCTGAGAGAACTGTGTGTAAGATGGGTGCCGCGTTTGCTCACACAACAAAAACAGTGTTGTGAAGATGTTTCAATTGAATATTTAGCGAAGTTTCACAGCAACAAAGCGGAATTCTTGCGTCGTTTCGTAACCATGGATGAAACATGGGTTCATCACTTTACTCGGGGCAAAAGAGCAATCAAAGCAGTGGGGTAATTCTCACTGACCATCCTTAGAAAGATGGTACTATTAACAGCGAGTATTATACGAATCTATTGCAACGTTTCAGTGAAGAAATGAATCAAAAATGACCGCATTTGGCTGAGAAAAAAGTGTTATTCCATCAAAACAATGAACTGACTCACAAATTCATTATGGCCAAAATTAACGAACTGAAGTTTGAATTGCTATTTCATGCACCGTATTTGCCAGATTCAGCCCCCTTGAATTACTTTCTGTCCAACTTGATAAAATGGCTCAGTGGTCAAATATTTTCCAACAATGAGGAAGTGATGTTCGCAATTGATGGCTATTTTGAGAAACAAGACAGTTCTTTTTATCGGTATCGAACTTATTGAACATTGATGGGAAGAGTGTATAGAGCTGCAAGAAGATTATGTTGAAAAATGAATACATTATTTTCCAAAATTTTTGTTTTTTTTTTCTTGGACCGTGTGCTTCTGCGACTACCCTCGTAATTTCAGAAGGTACTGAATAGTAATGATTTGTATTTTTACCTATTTTTACCATTATTTTTAAAATATCCACTTGAAATTGTAGGGGATTTTGATCTGTCACTAATACCCAAGAAACGAAAATTTTCCCAAAAACTGACAAATTATTTCAGTGTGAAATAATTACAAAACTCAAATCGAACAGCCCGTGAGAAAAAAGCTGGAAAAGAGAGGATAGTTCTCTTTGGTGTGAGTCGTCAAGCTGTTAACACGTCATTCTGGTGAAAAGTGGAAACTGTTTACTTCGAGATTAGTTCTTCGAAGCCACATTGTACTTTTCTATTTTCCGTGTTTCTTCGTCATTGTGCTTTGTGTTAAAATATTTCGTCGTTTATTACGTCTAAATAATAACATATTCCACATATCACCAGTCCCGACAAAATAAATTGTAGCTCATTATGAAGCCAACAGAATATTTCTGTTATTGAAACAGAATCTACCTCACGAAAGTCCTGCGCTCTCCCGTGAAAGTCTTCAAATTCCCTCAGGAGAATCAGTTACTCCATTACTCCTAAAGACCTTGCTTTCAGAATTATAACGACATTATTTTTGTATCCAAGGGAAATGGAATATTTATGTTAATTCAGTCATTATTATCAGAACATCCAACGAACAACATAACATCCAATTAGTGCTCCTCAAAAATCATATCAGATACAACCTAAAATATTGTAAATTGAAAAGAAGGACTGAACAATTAAATTAATTGGAAATGATGCCGACAGTGTTTGATACACAAGAGCCGATATCGCCTGGGACTAATTCGATTAGGTTTCCAATTCGACATGGTTTTAGTTCAGAGACCTGTTTCACAGTTGAAGGTGATATCTTGTCATGGATATATCTATTCAATAATATTTTGGGTGTAACCTTTGACTGAAATTATGCTAATGGTGATTTGGACCACACATCAAACTTATGAAAATCATTTCCTCTGTCAGGGCTAGTGTGGTAGAATCAGCGATATGACATGCAAGTATAGTTTTCATTAAAAAAATTGTAAAATATCATCTAGCAATAGACAAAAGTTTCTGGCTTTCCACTTCTTCATCTTTGTACAAAACATTTGAGAAAATTCCGAAGAGAATAGAAAGAAATCAAGTTCAAAATGAACTGTTTACAAACTTCTGCAGTTCATGCATCCATAGAAATTACTTTCCGATACAAACTGGAAAAAAAGCCCTGCACTTTCAAGTTATCTGATAAGAAAAAGATAGGTGTACTCTAAATTAGATACAACATATCAGCATTTTTCGATTATATGTGGTTGTGATTCTATTGGGTTGTTTGTGATCATGTGCAATTTTAACAGTGTGCATCTGGTGAAAATTAAATATTTTTTTGTGAACTTTGTACTGAAATAATGAATAATAATCATTATCAATTATAATTCTCCTATTATAGAAACTGTATTACTTTTTTTATTCAAAATAAACTTCACGAAGTGAACTAGTGATTAGTGACAAGGCTAATTACTTCCTGATCAATATTTTTCCAAATTTGTGTTTTTCTGCAATAGTAAAATAACATACTTTCTCTCGGAGAAAAGTACGATTTTATTAGCAGTCTTCAAGTTTGACAGCTCTGTTATGTAATGCGTCAATATCAGTGATTCATTAAAACGAGTTTTCCAACAGGGACTTCGAAATTTGACAATTGATACAGGCCATCTTGTTGAATCTATATCTGTCATATTCAATGTTATGTATTTAGTCTTTATTGCCAAATCACCATGGACGAATATTACACTCAACAACACGTTTGAATAATGAAATTGTTTTGTCAAAATGGGTGTTCTGTTAGGGCAACATACCGCGCCATTCACTCATTTCACGGTCGCCATAATCGTCCAACCAAGAGAACTATTCGCATTGTGGCGGATAAATCTGAGTCCACTGGTTCAGTAAACGATCGACCAACAGCTTCACGTTGACGAAACACAAGATCTGCCAAAAACGTTGCCGCTGTTTGTGAGAGTGTGCAGGAGAATCTGAAGCAGTCTATTCTGTATCGCTCACAAGAACTCTGCCTTTCGCAGACCACAACTTGACAACCACAACTGGCGCCTGCATCCGTACAAAATTCAACTGACCCAAAAAGGAAGTGAAGGTAAACGACCATAAACAACGTGTGTTTGCTTGAAGGGTTCTGAAGCAGCTGGAGACTGACCGATTTTCATTAAAAAATCATCCTCAACTATGAGGCCCATTTCTAGATAAATGGGTTAGGTTATGTTAGGTTAGGTCCAAAGTGAGTGGGTCTGTTGAGTCATCCACCGTAACCAGCAAGGGTTTATTGTGGCTCACACCTATTCACACTCGACCAAATGAACCCAGCTCCTCAGCGAAGTCGATTAGTTTGTATGGTGACTGGTCTTTGGGGTCAGATGGTAAGAGTACAGCTCTGACAAACTCTAAGAACCTGATTCGGTTCACAGTGGTGCAGGCACAATGTATTTGCTCCACTGTTTCATAATTTTCCAAATAGAAGCGACACGCACTGTCTTCCGACAGTCCGAGTCTCTGCATATGATGATTTAATTGGCAGTGACCTGTGAGAAGGCCTGTTAGTAGTTCATCCCTACTGGTTGGTATCAAGTTTTGTGAGGTGAATAAAGGCCTTGGAGTGAGCCAATCCTGAAAGATTCTGCCAGAAATCCATAAATCTTCTTGCCATCCAGGTGTTCAATCTTTATTTGGTAAAGCCTAAATCGATGCCAATGACGTGTTAAGGTCCGATGAAGCTGCTTGCAGCACCGTCCTCTGCAAAGGAGTCAGCAGCCTCATTGCCTTCCAGACTAGTATGGCCAAGAATCTAGACCAGAGGCAATATGTTGAGTCTTCCTATCAAGTCTTCATATCAAGGAAAGTCGTTTTTGACAATTTGCTACCAATTTAGGCTCTGCTCGGTAGGACCAAATCAGAGACAATCTGTTTTTATATCATCTTTATATCGAGAAGAGTCATTTTTGGCAATTTGCTATCAATTTAGACGTTGCTCGGTAGGAGCCAAGAGCTTCCAAGAGCTTCAAGCTCCAAGCTTCCGCTTGACTGTCCAAGAATACTTTAATTGACTTGTATATGAGGTTGGATTCTCTCAATCTACCGCACACAATCCAATAGCGTAAATTTCCGCTTGAAATACAGTCGCATAGGTTCCTAGACAGGTTGATACCTCTGACCTAGATCTGCGATTGAAGACACCTGCACCAGAACCCAAAAGTGTTTTTGATGTATCTGTGAACCAACAAATATCTGCTCTTATGTATGAATGGGTACGTGAACAAACAAAATTTTCAAAATTTGTGACGATACCAATTCACATGAGAGCCAAGAGTTTCCAATGCATTCCGAAAAAGTCACTGCTTGGTGTGGATTTTGGGTTGGCAGAGTCATCTGTTCATAATCTTTGAAAAAGATGTTGACTACGCAATCACTGTTGACGGCGAGCACTATAGGTCGATGATTTCCAACTTCTTCTTTGCCGATTTGAACGATCTGGAAAGCAACGATTGTTTGAAGGTGGTTGACGATATGTGATTTCAACAGGACGGCGCTACGTGCCACAGAGCTCATGCCATTTTGGATAGTCTGCAGGAGCGATTTGAGGATATGTTCATCTCACGTGTAGATAATGCGAACTAGGTACCAAGATCTTGCGATTCTAACCCGTTAGGCTTCTTCTTGTGTGGTTTTTTAAAGTAGCAGGAACATGCGAATGGGCTACAAACATAGCGGTCCTCAAAGCCAACATAACCCATGCTGTCGGTCAAATTCAGCCTGATTTATGCGCCAGAGTCATGGGAAATTGGACTTTTCGGATGCGTTACACCTAGGGAAGCCGTAGCGGATATTTGAATGATGCTATATTTCACATATAACGGCATCAATAGGTCTTTCTGAGGAAAAAAAAATTCGATGATATCTCTCAAACGCTTTGTTTTATGTAAATTCAAAGATAGGAACCGCTTACAGAAAGGTCCTATATTTTCAACGACATAATGATTGACAAAAAAACCTTATGTGGCAATTCGACTAACTCAAAAAACACCCAGTATAATGAATTTTAATTATCCAGTATGGATAGAAATTGTTCTGTCGAGAAATAATGCAAACAACTTTTGTTGCTTCTATAGCCAATATTCAAAAAACAAAATATTTCGTAAACACAGACGTCTTGAATACAGACAAGTCTATTGAGACTTAAAACGACGGAATTTATTTAATTAAGAAACACCGACCCATTAATTTGACGAAATACTATCTACGGAAAACACTTCAATTCTGTTTGTTTCTTGTTGCGAATGCATGCTCTTTGAAATTTGGGTGCGTTTGAAACCAGAGCAAAGACAAGTTCAATTTGAAATATCGTCTACCAGTTCGTCGAGAATGAAAGTTGCAGTATACAATTCAATGCTCCAGAAGGATTTTACGTTATTTTTAAAATAAATTCATTGTGTCACCACCTCAGGTTCCTGTGTAAAAAATATTTCAAATTACACTTTATAACGCCTTTCAAAGAATATCTTTATGAAAACCTTTGGAAATCTCCTGGAAATATACCCATTTTAACTAAAACCAAGATTCCTATGCCTGAGATTTGATCAAATAAGCGAGTGAATGTCATTACGTAATATCATCGATGAAATGAATATATTAAACTTATTCGTGACACAAAGTCGTGATTTTTTTTTCGACGGCCTTCAAACCCTTACGAAGAGCGTAACTCTAACCTATTTTAAGTTATTCAATATCGATTGCCTACTTCTACTGAATCTACTTCCAGTCTTCATGAATGTCTTCACATAATATTCTGTATCAAAGTGAACTTTACTGTCCTATCTAGTATTTGAACACTGCCTAATGTTTGCCAGTTCTTTTCCAACTGAGCATGACCTATCAATAGATGCAGCTGATTCCGGACATTTTACCACGTGATGCAGTGGTTGTTTGATCAAAAACAGTTCTGAAATGGGGGTTTTAGGGAAAAGTTGTACTGACGGCACACCGGTTCGCTTGAAACCCAACTGCTGCAAATATATCAACAGTTGTACTGCCCAAGTGATTACGAAAAAGATGGACTGAGTTGTTCCATTGGTGAGTGTAGTTGACTTGTTGAAAGATTTCTCTTTAAATATTCTGAGAAATATCAGTATATTCTACATGATAGAGCTTCGACAGATCGCAGAACTATTTGCAAAGATTCTCTCAATAACACTATGCCAGGACGATTGATATAAAATGGCCACCACGTTCACCTTTCCTAGCCCTTCTGGACATTTCAGTGTGTCGCTTCGTTGAAGATGAGGTGTTCAGCTCAACTTTTAGGAATTTCGACGAATTAAAAGAAACAATAAGGAAGGGTTGTATGGCTTTAACAACAAAAATTCTGGAACATTGCAATAAAACACTATTTTGAGAGCATCAAATGAGATATCGTGAACTACATAGAAGATTAGGAGTATTTTGACATGCAATTGATCTCACGTGATCTCCCAGACAAGGCTGCTTGTACAGAGTTGCACCAAAGAACGACCGATTTTTTTATTGATATGCGGCCGAGAAAAAATTTAGGGTGAAATCTATGAACACAAATCAGCAGTTCCTTCAGTAGTATCAGTACCTGACATTTCAAAAATTTTAAACTTCAAAATAGTGTATACATACACACACCACAGGCGTTTAAACGTAATTGACCACTGCGACACTGTGACAATGAATTCAGCCAGCCGATTGCAGTTAAATTTGATTGGCCAGCGCGAGGAGGCTTGTTTATTCCTTCCAATAGATGCAAATGTGCGTTGTGATCAAGCTTTTTTATTTTATCGACCTCATGAAAATGTGAATACTGGTGATCAGTGTCATTGAAAGTTATCACGGTATGAAACAATTATTTGAATAGAGACATTTTCACCATTTGATGATGTAACAGACATTGGGCAATAAATGCATTTTTCAATCTCTCTAACAAGGGTTTAATGAAGAGTGATGCTGCAATTAAATTCCGTTTCAGTCCAACCTTAGTTTTATATTTATCCTCAACTATCAAGTATCCTATTCAAGCGGAACCCTTCTCAGAAACGATTATTCTATTAATTTCGAATTTGTCCAGTTGACGCTGAGATCATCGCAGCCATTTATTAGAGCTTTATGGTAAAAAACGGTTTAACATCATAAACATTCTATTTAGATGGTAAAAAATCGTTTTCGTATCAATAGGCGACCGCTCAAGATATGAATAGGGGCTAGAAAATTACAGAGTTTAAGGTGTTTGATTATAAACCTCAAATTTTTACCTGCTATTCGATAATCAATTACTTTTGATGGTGAGATATAAATTGGCCTGGAAGACCATGAACAGTTTACTGATAGAGTTGTTTGTTATTCGTGAAATTAACTGCTTCGTTTATATCATGAATCATCGAAAATATTTTCTGAAATTATTTCATGAACTCAAAAGATTCCGGCCTTTGTGTGAGTGTTATTTTTGAAGGGCGACAGGAATGAAGCAGGTATGAAAAACCTAAGTTTTCTAATAATAGTAAACGAGTCCATTCATTCAAATTGATCAAATTATTTTGAATTCAGATATACGTTCAACAACTAAGTGAAGCATTATTATTTCAATATTTCTTCACTATTATCTGACTTCAAGTGAATATCCCCTTTATTTCAAAATTCCTCAGAACAATAGTCTACGTAGCCACGTTGAAAATGTTCCAGAGTATGTTATTATGAATATGGAAGTATACGTAGTGGTTTTATATGAAGCAAGCACAGAAAAATGAAAATAAAGGTAACAATTGTGAATATATTTCGAATATTACTAGAGCGCATAAAAGTATTGCCAACATTACCCAATGCCAGACAGCATTGCTCAGATCTGCCTTATATTTCATTATTTATACTTGACCGGATGATAAATGATATGTTTTATTCTATTTGTCTAGATAAGAACACCACTACCACTTCTGACTGACTGAATAATATTCTTCCATTCCTTTACTTTACTTTTCATTTTCTTTTCATATGTAAACGTGCCCCTTTTACCCCCACGGGAAGGCTCCCCAGTTGGAATATATAAAAATTCTTCTTTATTGTGCATCTAAGACCTGAGAAGTACCTATATACCAAGTAATACTTTCCTAGGACATACTAGTACGGAGAAACAGAGATAAATAAGTGAGTGTTGAGTGACTAACTCTCGAATTTATAAGTATAGATTTTCTAGTATTACATTGCAGTCATTAGAAAAAAAAAATAAAAATTATTTTCCATATGTCGTAAAAACTAGTAGGTAACATGGTTTCATAGCGCAATGATTCGTCAGTTCAACAAATCAACTGATCAATTTTTCATCAACAGTTATGCAAAACAATTATTACTTTAATGCAATCAATCAGGTCTTCTCTAAGCGGACAATGACCGGTTAGTAACTCTGTAATTACTCTGAGCCAATCCCTACTGAATTGAAGTAGTTCTTCGGTTCTTTTCTCGGACAGTTCGATAATGAAAGTTCTACTGTGTTTGTTGTCAGGTACTTCTGTCCAGTACTCTGTATGCTTCTTATTGGTCCAATGATCGTACCAATGATTCGACAGGTTACTGGAAAACAAAAGATTTATCTTTGAGAAAAATAAATAGGGGAATGACTCTTTTCTGGATCAAATCCAGTATCTTCATGGTATGGTTAAGGGCAGAGCTCCATACTAAAAAAAAATCCAATACAGGTCTGATCTGAGCTTTATAAAGCATGAAATGTCGCTGAGGTGTGTACAGTTTACTGGTTCGGAACAGTGTTCCATGCTTTGGAGAAGCAGCCTTTGCAATTCCAGCGACATGCCAAGACATATTGGTGTCCACTTTAATCCCCAAGAAACTTATCGAAACAGAAAGGGAAATTGTCTGTTCTGTCACTATTATATCCGGTTCGGAGACATCTATCTTCCTGAAGAACTTGGTTAATTTCACCCCAATTCGAAATCACTTCTAGATTCTCATTAAGATATGCAACCTCCTCATGCCTGTGAAGATGTGCATCCACAGCCGATATCCTGGAATCCAAATGGAATGAAGAGACAAGTGTGCTGTCGTCAGCAAAGCAATATATTGGATTATAGGTTTTTGAGGGTTGGTCATATATAAATAGTGTTTTGTATAGACTAATCAAATCAAATCATTTATTTTCCTCTCTGACAACTTTATAAGTAATTGTATTAGGAATTATCAGTTAAAGCTAAACTACAAAGATAAAGATACATTACAGACTACTACCACAAATATAATGCTGAAAGAACCAGTAGTTTCACTTTCGTCAGAACCTTCGATGTTTTTGTCTCACAGTTTAATTTTTTTCATAATATGGAACCATGGGAATACTGAACTAGACGCCTTCTCGAAGTACATCAACAGCGTAAGACTTTCCATTACTTTCACAATGGAGAAGGACGTCCACAATGAATTGCCATTTTCAGACTTATTGGTGAAGAGGACAGACACTATGTGGAAAACATCTGTATACCGAAAATCCACTCACACCACTGAACCACGAATCCAACTACCATCAATCGACTAAAAGACGAATCATCAAGACTCTATAAGACCGTGCTTTCGGGCTCTGTAATACGAAGGAAGGTATCGAGAAGGAACTAGATTTCATCAAAAATGATTTTCAACGGAATGGCTACCCCAAAGCGATTGTGGAACAGACTTTGACTGAAACACAGCAAGAGCTTCACAAGGAAGGAGTAGCCGTCACAACCAGTGCTTGCATTTCACTACATCAGAGGATTATCGGAATGGATAAGAAGAATTGGGTCCTTGTATAACATCAAAACCTGCTTCAGATCCGGAAACACTATCCGTAGCAACCTCACAAAAACCAGGCCACTAAACGTGGACTGCGATTCCAAGAATCGCATTTACCGGATACCCTGTGGGTGCGGAAAATCCTATATCGGTGAAACTAAGAGGCCATTGAAAGTTCGCATTGTCAAGCACAAAAAACACACACAGTGAGGGGAAACCACCCAAATAGGAATGTTTGGACCCATCAACATAATATCGAGTGATCCTAACCTGAGATCATACACAAGGAGGAACACTGGTTCAGGAGGAAATTCAAAGAAGCCGCATGTATGTTGTCCAACAATGTATTCAGTCAAGCTAGCGTAGAGATACGCAACATATGAAAATCCATAATCTCGCAACATATGAAAATCCATAATAAAGCGAAAAATAGCCAACTCCCGCCAAACGGTCATCTCTCGTGAAACGGGCGCAGCGAAAAGAGGGAAGAGGATATAATTGAAAGTACTTGAATAACCCATAAATAGTCATCTTTCGGAGGAATTAGTTCAGTCATCGCCCGAAGACGATTGTGGGTACTAACAATCGAAACGTCGAGAAGCAACTTGGCTTGGAATATCTCATTTTTAAGGTTTTTAATTTTTTGTCAAATTGTTCTATTTTTTTGTACTTGTATTTTATTTCACTGTTACTTCATGGTAGTGGTAGTACGCCCGACTCACGATCGGAAGACCGTAGGTTCGATTCCTGCCTCGACCAGATATTTTTCTAAAGAGAAATTATCTGGTTGGAGCTGGGATGATTCTGCAACCGTGTTAGGAATCACACGTTAAGAGGTAAGACCTCGTTAGTCCTTAGCTAGCACAGGTTTCTCAACTTCTGTGAGTTGTCTTTCGTATGGGGGTGACAGCTGATTAACGGAAAAACAGATTTTAAACAGATTTTTTTTCATTTCAGGTTTTTTGCTCAATATAATTGTTATTTTCAACAATTCTTTTCAATTTTTCATTTGTATTGGTTCAATAGAAGTCCCAACTAATGAAATTATTACAATTTGTTGTTCAGAATAATAACATTCATTTCGATATAAATGCGCCGTGCGCATCTCTGCAAAATGTAAAAGCAGAGATCTGATGTGAAATAAATCTTTCGAAAATATTTCCTCCACGGACCAAAACCATTTTCCTAATGTTTTTTCAGTGTGCAGTTTGTTTTTTGGTTCAGTTTGAAAGAATATCAAATCCAAGTCCAAAACTGTTAATAGGTCAGTTTTACTTTGCTCGAAAACACATGGTTTTTAAATATATGAAATGAAATGAGTCATCAGCCACCCAACGGTAATGTTATCAATGAATTCTACCTATTTCAAGTGTTACCTTTAACAAACTCTCTCATGTAGGTCCAGCTAAGTATATCCATGGAACTCATCGTAATAAATGACTATTCCATGATTTTATCACTGTTAAATCCAAACAAACAGATCATGGCATGCTTTGTATTTCAAAAATAGGACCATACAAACAGTCTAATATGGTGTTACTTCAACAATAGAGCCATAGACAAAAGATTATCTACTACAAAAAGAACCTGCGGGAATTCAAGTCAAGTCACTATATTCCTATACTAAAGACATAATTTACACTAGTTTTGACAGAGCATTGTGTATACAATAAAAAGAGTACCTACTCTCGAGTTGGCTTTGAATATGAATTTGAAGAAGACACTTTCTGAATATTTTCCGTGGCATTATTGATTCACTGTTTCTATAATAAAACATGTCTGAACACATTCACAGGTTAAAAAACTGAAGAGCTTCGAAGTAGGTATATGTTTTCATTAGTAATGATTAAGTTACATACCTCAAAGTTTACGTTGATTGACAGATAAACAGACCATTATAGAAGTCTGTTAGAAATACGATTGAAAAAAATAATAAATTATTGGCTGCACGAAAATTATTAACAAGGATAGGAAATAATGTGCTCACAAGAGGAATAATAAATTGAAGTCGATCTGATCTATGGGCTATGGGAGATAAAATCCTTCGTTTTTCGCTATATAGTCAAAACATAGATACTCTTTTGTGTCCAAAATAAACTTATTTTTTCATCACAAATATGTATTGAGTATAAAATTTATAATTTATGTGGCACATAATCAATAACAAAATACTCATGATGTACTGTTTGGAACCTTTAGTGTAGTAATGAATATTACTGGAGTTTTTCCCAACACCAAATCGTTATTTTTAACACCTCAAACCGTGTTTCGATCACCAAGTGATCATCTTCTAAGAGGAAGATTAAAACTAGAAACTAATGCTATATAGGTATCCCATACAGGTAAACCATCCAGGCGTACCACCCATACTGATATACCAACTAAATTAATTTTACAATTTTTACAAATTCCTGAATTTTGGAATATTGTTGAAGGACGTCAAAGGCGATCCAGAAAGAATCGTTACTGGGGAGAAATCAGGGTATATGGTTATAATATGGTTATAAGTCAAATCGTTTCAATGTAAGACCCTAGGAGAGCCGAGGCAAAAAATAGCACGACAGATTCGATCAAATATCAAGGTTTTGTCCACTGTTTTCCTCGATTACTGTAGTGTTGGACATCAGGATTTCTTACCACATGGTCGTACGGTCTGTATCTGTATCTGTAGAGTAGGGAGGGTGAGTGTAAGCCCACAGCACTTATGCCACATGTGACCCATTGTACATTCTCCCGAGGAGTTGTTCTCCTAGGACATCGTGCATTCTGTCCTTTCCAGGAAGGTGGACAGTTCACTGAGAGACATCTCCTTCATATCGGCAGGTGCAGGCCAAGACTCGCCGAACACACACTCTTACATCGACGATAACTCCGGGCACTGGTGTAGGACATGCCTGAAAGTGTGGCCAGTCAGAAATCCTGCTGTTAGACGTAGATTTTTCTTGGTCATCGCCAGATATTTCTTCGGCGCCAGCTTCCTAGGGTCGCCCAAGGTGATCCTAGCAAGATTGCATCCTTTGATACCATCCCATATTTTTAGGGATTGAGCATGGGTGTAACATTTGGCTGGTTCCTCAATTGTCGAAGTCATCATGCCGTAAGTGCTACTGGGTCCTAAAATTCATAGTCCAGCCGCTTCCTTGGCTGAAGAGTCGGCAATGCGATTACCTTTTCTCCTGTCGTGCCCTTCAACCCACCTCAAGATAATGTCATTATGTAACTTACTTTTTCTCACTCACGCACAAGCAACCCCTTGCTTCTGTGAGCATATATGTTTATCATTCAATATTTATTGATTGTATTAATGTCAGTCGGTCAGTCGGTAGCCAAGCGGTTCGGCGTGGGTGCTTTGTTCACTCACTCGAATTTGTATCTACAATCGTCTTCGGGTGATGACTGGACTGATTCCTCCGAGAGATGACTATTTATAGGTCGTTCGAGTACTTTCACTTATCCCCGCTTTCCATTTTCCGCTTCATTGGTTCCGTGGGAGATGACTGTTTTGACGGGAGTTGGCCATTTTTCGTTTGATGATGAGTTTCCATATGTTGCGTATTTATACGCTGGCTTGGCTGAATACGTTGTTGGACAACATGTATGCGGCTTCCTTCAATAATTGAGTTATCACCTCATCTTCCGGATAACAGAAATTTTGAATGGTTCTATTCTGCTATTTTTTTTTAAATATACTGTTGATTACATAATACTATATATACATTTCGATGTCATACCCAGCAAGTTATATTGTTATGTTAATTTCAAGATTTTGATTGAATTGAAAGTGGTTTATTTTTAGGTAAGATTAATATTTCGAAAGGGAAGGTTTTTGCTTTCTACCTCTTCATCTTCATAATATTTTTTTATATTTGACAAGCTACACAAATGAGCATATAACCGGTGTTTCGTTTCCATATCATGGTCCAGTCATATTAGTATCTCGGAATGCGAGATACCTAGCTATAAACTCGTATCAACTTGCATTTTGTCATCCTGATAGTTGTCTCAGAACCTACATATGGTAGAGTGAACGCGGCTATCAAAGTTTAAGGTCAAAGGTCATAAAAATTGTTTATTTTTATTTCTTGCAAATATCTTGTTTACAATCAGGATGAGTTTCATTTTCGAATTTTCATTAAATCAATATCGGACTGCCTCAGTCCCAAATCGCGTGCTCCAGGTCAAAATGAATTAACTGATAGTCCAGTCATTTTAGTAAATTCAGCTCGAGATTAGAGATACCCAGCTATGAACTGCTATAAACTTGAATTTTGACATTTCGAAAGTTTTCCCAAAACCTACATATGGTGGGGTGTACGCCATTAATAAAATATGAGACCAAAAGTCACAAATATCAATTTTCTGAATATGTTTTGTAAATATCTCGTTTCCTATGGGATTTTCGGTATCTGTATTAGTTAACAATATTGTAGAAAGTTAAATTTTCTACAACTTTTATTCGAAAACATTTTTTATACGTTGTTCTGTTTTCGAGATACAGGGCGGAGAACGCACGGTTACAGCATCATTCAAGGTCAATCGGTAGTCTCGGTTGGTTCATTACCAAGCATTAATTCTTGAATTTCTTTTGTTTCATACCTGCAATGCTATTTTGCGATATTTTTTAGTATAGTATGAGTTTTTATTGCATTCACAATTTCTGCATTCAAATAATTTGAATTGCTTTGTTTCTTTGGACCTATTTGATGAACTCCTTCAAATCTCTTCGTGACGATCCTGTCCTTTTTTTCCCTGAATCTGTTGTGACGATACACATGCAAGAAGAGGTGAAGACAGAGAACGTTTTCCCGACGTGACAAAATGAAAAACTGCGATATAATCCCGCCTTGCTGCGAACCAGACAAATTACATGAGCGATTTTTTTCTTGTACAATAAAGAACTTCCACTGATACAATATATCCTTCTGCAATAATATATCAAATTAGGTGAATTAACTTATTGATCTTGAAATTGATTTTATTCGTGGTTTTAAGCAAAGTTTGAGATCAAATAAAACAAATCTCATTGATAAACTCGCGTCCCTATTTCATACACCGCTTATCAAAATTGTTTACCTGTCGAAAACACGGCGTATAAAGTTATTTAATAATAGATGAATATATAATCATTGATAATTTCAATTTCATATCAATAATGCTATGCTAACACAGATGCTAAAGAGGCAACAGCGCAGTGCAATGTTACGGCTCTTAGAGACGACAGGTCCCTCATTATTAAGTCAAGTATTAATACTTATGATGTACTGTTCGGAACCTTTGGTGTAGTAATGAATATTACTGGAGTTTTTTCCCAACACCAAACCGTTATTTTTACACCTCGAAACGTGTTTCGATCAGCACGTGATCATCTTCAAGAGGAAGATAAAACTAGAAACTACTCAAAACTAAAGCTATTTATGCTATTCAGGTACATCATACAGGTAGGTAATCAGTAATACCACCCATACAAGTGTACCACCCTAAATTAATTTTACAATTGGCCTTTCTATTATTTTTCGATATGTCCTTATGTATGTTTAAATGTTACAGCTATATATAGAACAATTTTCAGCTATATAAAATCAGTTTTACAATATTGCCTATCTAAATATATTTACAATGTGTCTTTTTGTAGTAATCAGTAAACCCAACAATATTATTTCAACAAGCTATATAGTATGCTATTTGGTATTGGTCCGTTATCGTTATTCATAATATTGTTATGTTTACTTATTTCTACGCTCTCATAAGCATCTATCATAGACTTGTCTAACTAATCTTAAAGAACTGAAGTCTATGGAATGGTTTTGTTGCAAAATATGATGGGCGACTGCTGATTTTTCAGGTCTTCCTGAACTGAACTGAACTGAACTGAACTGAAGTATATGGAATGGTTTTGTTGCAAAATATGATGGACGACTGCTGATTTTTCAGGTCTTCCATATTTTAAGTGTGCTATGTGTTCCTTATATCTCACTTTGATAGATCTTTTTGTCTGTCCATAATATTTTGCATCGCAGTCCTTACATTCAATTTCGTAAATTCCAGATTTTTCCGAATTCTTGACTTTGTCTTTTGAACTTCCCAAAAGGCTCTGCTGTGTATGACTTGTTTTAAAAACCACCTTCATACCTAGTTCCTTGAAAAACTTTCCAAAGTTCTTCGTATATTGGTGGTATGGAACTGAGATGTATTTATCTTGGTTTTTGTCCTTTCTGAAAGTCGAGATTTCGTTAATTCTTAACCTAAACTTCATTTTCCTAATTATGTCATCTACAATACCCCTCGGGAAACCGTTAGTGGCTGCTAACAACGAAATCGATGAACTCGTTTCTCTTACCGATTTGTGTATGAAACAAAATCGTTACCAGGTAGAAGGTTGCTTTTATGAACAACAGGAAGGAACGGCCATGGGAAATTCCTTGTCCCCCTACCTGGCAGACCTGTTCATGAGCAGATTCGAAATGGAAACTAAAGTAAAGTCAAAGTATTTTCCTAGGATTTGGCTAAGGTATCTGGATGATATTTTCGCGGTATTCGATACCAAAAAATCGAATATCAAGGACTTTGTTTCCTTTTTAAATAATAGATATCCATCAATAAAATCCATGTATGAATTAGAAAATAAGGGACAACTACCATTTCTTGACGTTTTGGTAATGAGGAGCAAAGATGGAGGGTTAGAATACGATATATCTAGAAAAGAAACAAACACGTAGAGGTATATTCCTGACAGTTCACATCACTGTGGACAGCACAAACGTGCTGGGTTGAATTTTTTGGTGCATCGTCTTTTGACTTTCCCTCTAACAAATGATAGGTTCACAAAAGAAAAACGTACAATACAGGAAATAGCAGCCACTAACGGTTTCCCGACGAGTATTGTAGATGACATATTTAGAAAAAAGAAGTTTAAGTTAAGAATGAACGAAATCTCGACTTTCAGAAAGGACAAAAACCAAGATAAATACATCTCAGTTCCATACCACCNCTTTAAAATACTACAGCGCTGGGATGGAGAAAAAGATAATTGAAATTATGAGTTGAAGTTCTTGTAATTTTCATAATTTTTTTTATTTTCACGATTATATATGTATGGAATATTTTTCGAAGAAAATATTAAGCGAGAATTTCTTTATTTCAATTATTTGAGAAGTTATCAATATGAATTACTAGAATATAATTTTAATAGTTTCCTTAATAATTCTATGACTACACGGAAATGTAAGTGTTATTGGTTAAATTGTTACTTAATCAAAAATAGATACGAAAGTGAAATGAATATTGAATATAATCTAATAGTTATTGAGAACTGAAAATTATAATCATGTATTTATCAATATTGTTCTCACCGCGCTCTCTCCGCCCTCTATCTCGAACACGATTGGTAACGAATAGCGAAAAATCCATAGAAAACGAGATATTTGAAAAAAATATGCATAAAATCTATGTTTGTGACCTTTGGCCTCATATTTTATTAATCGCGTACACTCCACCATATGTAGGTTTTGAGAAAACTTTTCAGGATGTCAAAATACAAGTTTATACCAGTTTATAGCTGATTTTCTTGAATTCCAAGGTAAACTTACTGAGATGACTAGACTATCAGTTTATTTCTTTTGACCTGGAGCACGCGATTTGGGACACTCAGATATTTACTTAATGGAAATCCAAAAATGAAATTTATCCTGATCGAACGCACTGATAGGGTTTAATGTCACAATATCAGATATCTTCTGAAATATTCTGCAACACCGACAACGGCGTTTTGCGACGAAGATCCCTCCACGGTGCATTAAGTATCCAGTTGTCACGTTCGAGCGGTCATGATTGAAAGCGCCGCAAATTCGCTGGACGATGATGTTAACGTCGGGAATTGTCATGTGTCACTTTAGTCACAACCAGAGTTATACATTTGATGAATTAATGCTGACCCCATCGCTCTTCTCTCTCCGCAACATTTGAATTCATGAGAGGACGCGGGATGTGTAAGGCCGGAGGTTGATGGATAAGTTGAGTGGAGCGAGCATGGAATATTCGAAATTTTATTGTTTTCGAATAGACGTTTTCATTCAAGGGATGTGTGATATTCGGTTGCGTCTTGGAGTCTTGGATATGTGTCAAACATTTCAATTTAGATATAATTATCACAAATTACTAGATGAAAATCTAAGAACTCGATGATCATTGACGTATGAAAATAGTGTTTTGTATAGACTAATCAAATCAAATCATTTATTTTCCTCTCTGACAATTTTATAAGTAATTGTATTAGGAATTATCAGTTAAAGCTAAACTACAAAAATGAAGATACATTACAGACTACTACCACAAATATAATGCTGAAAGAACCAGTAGTTTCACTTTTGTCAGAACCTTCGATGTTTTTGTCTCACAGTTTAATATTTTTCATAATATGGAGCCATGGGAATACTGAACTAGACACCTTCCTGAAATACATCAACAGCGTAAGATCTTCCATTACTTTCACAATGGAGAGGGAAGTCCACAACGAATTGCCATTTTCAGGCGTATTGGTAAAGAGGCAGACACTATGTGGAAAACATCTATATACCGAAAATCCACTCACACGGAACAGTATCTGAACCACGAATCCAACTACCATCAATCGACTGAAAGACGAATCATCAAGACTCTATTAGACCGTGCTTTCGGGCTCTGTAATACGAAGGAAGGTCTCGAGAAGGAACTAGATATCATCAAAAATTATTTTCAACGGAATGGCTACTTCAAAGCGATTGTGAAACAGACTTTGACTAAAACACAGCAAGAGCTTCGCAAGGAAGGAGTAGCCGTCACAACCAGTGCTTGCATTTCACTNCCTATACTAAAGACATAATTTACACTAGTTTTGACAGAGCATTGTGTATACAACAAAAAGAGTACCTACTCTCGAGTTGGCTTTGAATATGAATTTGAAGAAGACACTTTCTGAATATTTTCCGTGGCATTATTGATTCACTGTTTCTATAATAAAACATGTCTGAACACATTCACAGGTTAAAAAACTGAAGAGCTTCGAAGTAGGTATATGTTTTCATTAGTAATGATTAAGTTACAAACCTCAAGGTTTACGTTGATTGACAGATAAACAGACCATTATAGAAGTCTGTTAGAAATACGATTGAAAAAAATAATAAATTATTGGCTGCACGAAAATTATTAACAAGGATAGGAAATAATGTGCTCATAAGAGGAATAATAAATTGAAGTCGATCTGATCTATGGGCTATGGGAGATAAAATCCTTCGTTTTTCGATTTTGTGTCCAAAATAAACTTATTCTTTCATCACAAATATGTATTGAGTATAAAATTTATAATTTATGTGGCACATATTCAATAACAAAATACTTATGATGCACTGTTTGGAACCTTTGGTGTTGTAATGAATATTACTGGAGTTTTTTCCCAACACCAAATCGTTATTTTTAACACCTCGACACGTGTTTAGATCATCAAGTGATCATCTTCTAAGAGAAAGATTAAAACTAGAAACTAATGCGAGCTAACCCTATTTATGCTATATAGGTATCCAGGCGTACCACTCATACAGGTATACCAACCTAAATTGATTTTTCAATTTTCACAAATTCCTGAATTTTGGAATTTTGGAATATTGTTGAAGGACGTCAAAGGCGAACCAGAAAGAATCGTAACTGTAAACAATCAGGGTATATGGTTATGATATGGTTATAAGTCAAATCGTTCCAATATAAGACCCTAGTAGAGCCGAGACAAAAAATAGCACAACAGATTCGATCAAATATCAAGGTTATGTCCACTGTTTTCCTCGATTACTGTGTTTACCACATGGTCGTACGGTCTGTATCTGTATCTGTAGAGTAGGGAGGGTGAGTGTAAGTCCACAGCACTTAGGCCACATGTAACCCATTGTACATCCTCCCAAGGAGTTATCCTCCTAGGACATCGTGCATCCTGTCCTTTCCAGGAAGGTGGACAAGTCACTGAGAGACATCTCCTTTATATCGGCAGGTGTAGGTCAAGACTCGCCGAACACACACTCTTCCATCGACGATAACTCCGGGCACTGGCGTAGGACATGCCTGAAAGTCTCATCTTCCTGTTCACACATCCTACAAGGAGGTGTGTCCACCAGTCTCATATTATGGAAGTGTTTCCTCAGTTGACAGTGGCCAGTCAGAAATCCTGCTTTTTGGCATAGATTTTTCCTGGTCATCGCCAGATATTTCTTCGGCGCCAGCTTCCTATGGTTGCCCAAGATGATCCTAACAAGATTGCATCCTTTGATTCCATCCCATTTAGGGATTCAGTCCAGCCGCTTCCTTGGCTAAATAGTCGGCTAATAGTCAACCCACCTCAAGATAATGTCATTATCTAACTTACTTTTTCTCACTCACGCACAAGCAACCCCTTGCTTCTGTGAGCATATATGTTTATTATTCTATATTTATTGATTGTATTAATTTTTCTATTTGAAATGAATATTGAGGCTTTGGCTAAATCTTGCTGACACTCCAGTACTAGTCCTGAGGTTACACTTTGTCTGTTCAAGGCTAATAGAGTTTATCTGCTGTCAGTGCAGATTGATACGTTTTTGCCAGAAATTCCTTTCCTGGTTATTTCTTTTGTCGCGATTGAGATACCGGTTAGTTCTGTTTGGACCACGCTGTTATTTTCCCCATTCCCCACTCAATCCTTAGGCTTAGTGATCTGGAGTACACTTCACATCCTGAGCCTTCTTTGGTTTTTGAGCCGTCTGTATATTTGCGTATTGCATGTGTGGCATCTGACTCTGTGTTCTGTTTCATTTGTATTTTTTAGGGTTTACTGAACACAAACCTGGGTTCAATTGCATCACTGGTTGCCTGCAGCAGAGATTGCGCAGTAAGCGCTTCTTGCCATAGACTCAGCCTCAATTATCCCATTCCTACTTCGCACCATTCCTTGCGCACCAGCCGTGCGCAATCGAACCATGGTCATCAACACAACCTCCTTAACGTACAGGTCCAGAGGGGTCAGACCTGTCATTATTTCCATTGGCGCGATTAGTGTTGTTTTCATGGCCCCTATGATGTTTAAACAAGCCAGTCGCTGTATATGATATAATTTTTGGATGGCAGTTGCTTGTAGAACTTTCGGTCTTCATGCAATGGCTCCGTACGTCAACATAGGTCTCATTATGGTAGTGTAGATCCAGGAGACCACACGGGGTGGAAGACTCCAAGCGCGTCCCACTCTCTTCCGACATTGCTCATAAGCAACATATGCTCTTTTTGCCCTACTCTGTAGGTGGAAGCTCCATGTTAGCTCGAGGATGATACTAAGATATTTCACCTCTTCAGAGAAGTTTAATTTGCTTTTGAAGATTTCGTGAGGTTTTAAGCACGATAAACTTATTTTCCTGGTGAAAAGGACCATCTCAGTGTTCTTGGAATTGATCGACAGTGAGTGTTCCTTACACCATGTTTCTATCAATTTGAGCTCATCCTGCGCTCTATCGCTCAGTGTGTTCACAAATTTGCTGATCCACGAGATAACTATGTCATCTGCATACGCAGTTGTGTGGAATCCATTATTGTTGAGGTGAATAATTATGGTATCCAGGTCGTACGGTCTATATGAAGTATTATCTTGATGTTCTGCGCCGCTTGCGAGAAGCAAACGGCGCAGATGACGATAATGCACCTGCTCACTTGTCATTGTTTGTGGACAATTTTCAAGTCAAATGGGCCTTAATTAGTTGGAGACGATCCTGTTCATTAATAGACTGTTATTTTGTAATATGTCCACGCATGTAGTAAAAAATTTGTTAATCTCACCGTGATGTCAACTCACTAATCAAAACGTGCCTTGGGAATAGCTTTTCACATTTCTAGAGTATAGGAAAAACAATGTTATATCAATACTGTGTTGGAGATTGTGGGACTAGTGATAGGTTAATTATTATTTAGACGAACACAGCGTTTATCAATAACGCAATTTATTAACAACAAAACACAACGACAAACAAAACACGAAACAGTAAATTACAGGGTAACCTCGAGAAACTAACGTTAAATCTTTTCTCGATCAGCGAGGAGACTCTAGAGCGGGTTTAGTTCTCCGCGAAAACCCCAGAATAAGAAATACTTCCCGGCCGAAATCCCAGAACAGAATGAATGCCTCGGCTGCGAAATATGTTCGGAGTAACTCTCGAAAAATCATCAGTGGCAAATGGTCGGGGTCACAAATAGAGTCGAGAAGGTCAACCACTTGGGACCGTATTCCTTCTCTTAATCCATGAAAGTGTTAACAAAGAGTGCTCACATCTAAACATCTGAATAATCAATCTGTTTTTCGGTAATACACTTTTTTTTGAGAGAAAAGAGCATGTCAATGATATGCCATGAAAAAATACAAAAATTATAAGTAAAAATCAAAATAAAAGATTTAACATAAAAGCCCAAGCAGATTGAAATGAAATGAATGAAAGAAATGAAATATTTCTGAACTAAGTAGTTGTTAGAAAAACCCTACAAGATATTTCTTCCCAGTAAAAATTGAGAACAAGTATATACTTACCTTCTGCAGAGCATTCATTACACATTTATTAAATTACAAAAGTATATATCTGTGTCAGACTTTATTAATTGTGACTGGCTCAACTGTTCTCAATAAGAGTTGTTTCAGATCCGTTAATGATGTCCAATTACCAGAACAAGTTGAAGTATGAAAAAAGAGTAATACATTTACGTATTCAACAGGTTATTTATTCAATTTTATATGTTCTGCACGGGATATGCTTGAACTAGTCTTACGTTAAAACGGGTTAACTTAGCCTATCGTCATTTGAGTCTACGTAATTTTTGTATCCCTCTAACTAAATCTTTCTTGAGTTTGGATGAAAACAAACTTTTTCAAACCAATTCATTGTTTCAGATTGAAAACAGAAGAAAACATTCCAGAAAAGCAAGAAATTTTTTTCCTTAACTAGAGTATTAATGAAACTTGCAATTCGTCTATCGTTGAAAACTTGAAACTTGTTTCATCAGATTCAAATTTGCATATCGCAATTTCAATCTCAATTCAAAAATCAGTTAACTTTTGTTCGCAGATGTGCAATCTTTGTGAGTACGAGGATGTAGAGTTAGCCTAATGTTCCTCAACAGCCGTACCGCAAGTCTTCAAAGATCTTATCAATTTAATGGCCTTTGAAGATGCCTGCTTTCTCATATAAATCACCCAGACAACCTTGTATGTTTTTTATTAGGTACTTTCATTGAGTGGAACACTGAATCTATCACGTGTACACAATAGCCAAAATGCAGGTGGATTCAAAATATTCTTATCGTTCTTCCATCAGAATGCTTTCTCAATTCAATAAATATAAAAATTCATAATTAACCCAATAATTCTCCCTTGCTTGACCTCAATCACTAACTGTGGCACTACAAACAATAAATAAGTGTATCTCTAATGTGACAGTAATTATAACTACTCGCTCATCTCTCTACCTTATAATCGATAAGTTATATACAGGTATGTGGGGAATTGTTAGAAAGGTTGCGGAATTCGTGATCGATCGTATGTGAAAAGCATGCTTTTACATGCTTCAGGAACAACGAAACAATTGTGGAACTGCGATATTTTATGAAATTCTATGAAAATTCACGATAAACTGGTTGAGTGGCGTGAGTCAAACTCCGCCAGTATAAATGAAGATAAATTATTAATTATTTTTGCCGTAGTATGCGCTGATCAGGCCCTATCCCCTGAAGCCCCGATACATTCGAGAGGGCGCGTCAGTATTATCAACCAACGACCACTCCCCACACCGTGGGCTAAGTGATCATTGGGTTCAAGACGCATGTGCCCTGAGCAAGCGCAGTGAACCAAGAATGACAATCTTCTGCATCTGTCCGGCTGAGATTTCCGCCTTAGTAAGACAGCCCGGTATGGTTTTAAGATTCAAGAGTATAGAGGGCAGCATTCCACCAAGGACTCCAATAATCAGAACAACCATCTTGACAGAGTGGTCTGTATAGAGTCTGCGGACTTCGAAGAGAAAATCTCGATATTTATCTGTTTTTCCCCTTCTTTTTGGACGATATTCGTCTCGCCAGGAGCTGAAAACTCCACGATAAATTTCGTCTTGTTCTGGTGGTCGAGAAGGACTACATCAATGTTATCAGCTTGTATAAGCCTGTTAGTGGGGAACGAATAGTTCCAATAAATTCGGCAGTTCTCGTTTCCTACAACGGGTTCGAAATCCCCTGGAGCGTAGGGCAATACCACAAGAGGCCATAGATGGTAATATAGCACTCTAAGGGCCGCGTTATGTCGATGCATGAAGGTTAAAACCGCATATGGTGGACATGCTGATAGCAAGTGCATTAGGGTCTCGGGCGCCTCGCGGCAGGCCCTGCACTTTTTTGTCAGGAACCCATCACGTGACTGCAGTAGACTAAGGTGTTGATTACACCATCCTGGCAAGTCGTAATGAACCCCTCAGTTTCCGACTTCAGCCCACTTGACCTGAGCAAAAGTCAGGTGATTTGATAAGCCAAGATCTCCAATGCTATTGAAGAAGACCCCATACATTGACTTATCCTTGTATTCCCGCAGAAGTGAGGTTATCTCTGCTGAACGGGTTGCTGAACGGGTTCCAATTCCTGCTCTTTCATGGCCTCGAGTCATGCAGAGAAGGGGATCCGAACTCCTGACGACTTTACAAGCTGTAACCATTACCATTCTGTCATGTATAGACTCCAAACTCAAAAGTCCACGGCTTTCCTGTTGTCGGGGGAAGTACAACCGTGGAACGGACGATTTGGGATGCAAACTCCTACAGAGATACTTCATTTTTCGGGTCTTTAAGTCGAGTTGATACAGCTCCTCCCGAGTCCATTTCACTACTCCAAACGAGTAGAGTAAGTTTGGAACGGCAACCATATTTGTTGCAGCAACTTTGTTCTTCCCCAACAGTTCCAATGACCAGATCTGTCATTATTATTATCATTATTATATTTTGTTCGTTAATTTACTGACAAACTTTATAACCTATGAAACCATTTGAATTTTCCTGGGAAACATTTCATGCATTATGCATCCTTTCCAAATCCAGAAAAACATTTGAAATGGAAGATGAGAGGCATGAGAGGCAAATCAATGAAAATGAAATCCCGCAGAGAGTAATTCGGAGTACATATTTCTATATTGGAGTTAGAACGACTCTTGGACTTAACACACTCAACATTCATTTGATACTGTTGAAGAGCACAATACAATCTATTACATTTATCGAAAGTTTTCCGCACTGTTACTGAAATAGGGAAAACACCTGAATCAATGCAAGTATATAGCAAACCGGAATTTTCGCATCGATATGTTACAATGGATGGCACATGGATCTCTCACTTCATTTCGGAATCAAGACTTTCATTGTGAAATTCAAAATGAATCCTATCAGTAATTTTTTTAGTAATTCAAGAAGTGTGTTTATTGTGGTTATTGTATGTAATATAATGTTTGGTTGAATGATCACATTTACAAAGCAAACAATTTTTGTTCCCACAACGTATTATATATATTTTTTCTCCTCAAAATCAGCTGTACAATTGAATTCAGTTCGTAGTACTCGTTATACATTAAAAAAAAATCGATTCCATTCTCTCCAATTACACTTCAAAAGTTAATTCAGTACCGTTGTCAATAACCATTAGGAAGGGGTTACCATTAGTTATCACTATTTATTATATAGATACTTCCCCAACTTTCTGACGATGATGCACCCAAAATTGGGTTGACTAATCAACTAATTAGTAGGACAATAATGAAACAGGAAGACATTACGGAGCTCGGTTGTGGTAAGACTTCATTATCTAAATTAACTGTGGTCGTATCCAATTTGGCATAATTTAGTATGTACGATAGACTGTACCACATTTCTAGTAGCAATAATGAATTTGAAACGGTACGGAAATATTTATGATGATAGCCTCACATCTTTTATTTCGCTTCATGAACAGTTCATTACAATTTCAGGATATTTTGAATACAGGAACCGAATAAAAATGAAGAATGGATAATAATAACTGAAAGAAAATAGGTATATATATTGAGATCAGATAAAACGATTCAACTCAACTTTCAATCTCTAATATAACAAAATCGAACAGATCACCATCTTTTTGTCCCCTAGATGTCAATCCAGATCGATATTATTACCTGAGAAAATAAAAATTCTCAGTGATATTATTTTGGTATCAGATATTCGACATTTTCGAATGATTTATTGATTTTATCACAAAGCCTCTCAAATACATCATTAATATATGCATTACTCAGAGATGCTTCTCTATAGTTTTCTAACAAGTGATTCAGTGTCATTATTTTTCGAGTTTGAAAGCCTTGGATTATTGGAATTTCTTCCTCACGTGACTAGCTTCTTCAGAGATTTAACCATCATGGCTTGCTGTCCGATGACTAACTTTTGGGCTTCGTAAAGCGAATTTATGCCTTGTTAGGTAATCAGTTGTATTTGTACCTGTACTTGTCCCTGCATTTGTACCTGTACTTGAACCTGGAACATTTACAATCTTACTGCCTGTTGTCATTCTGTTCGTTATTCTCAAAATCCTTGTCCGCTTGGCCTAGTCTTGTTCGAAATGTTCCTGTTAATGTTCCAGGTTCGAATACAAGTACAGGTACAAGTGCAGGGACAAGTACAGGTACAAATACAACTGATTAACTGACAAGGCATAAATACGCTTTACGAAGCCCAAAAGTAAGTCATCGGACAGTAAGCCATTATGGTTAAACCGCTTATAAAGCTAGCCACTCGCGCCAGCGAAACGTCAGGAAGATATTCCAAAAATCCACGGCTTTCAAACTCGAAAAATATTGACACTGAAAACCTTAGCCACGAAAGTCTTAACCATTTTGTCAACAAATGATTGTCAAAAATTCAATTTTGAATAGGGACTAGATTATTCGTGCAATTGTTTTCATAGAATCGACGACATAAAATAAAGTGCGGATGTAAATAGTTTTCGCTCCCCCTCTCAAATTTACGAATTAAGTTTGTTTGAAAATACATAATGAAATGTTTCCGAGGAGCACCTTGTATTCTAACCATAAGCTCTGGAGTAGACTACAGTTGTGTAACGGGAACTTTAGATTTCATCAATTCTCACAAAAATCTGAGGGTGTCATATCAGGTAATGCAGCGGGTCATTCTAAGGGACCACATTTACCGATCCATTGGTTTGGATAATTATCATCTAGCCACTTTCAGACTAGCTCCTTGTGATAGAGAGGTATCTTATTTTGCAAAAGACATTCTATTAGTTGAGAACTCATTCGAGCTCGACAATATTCCAAACCGGTAGACAAACCAATGTGATGCCATAGAAGAGCCGTCTAGGGCACCTGTTATGACGCCTCCATAAGTTTTTGAGGAAATATGTAACAACTGGATTGTACGATATACAGCCCCAACCTATCGTCCAACTGATGCTAGGAACTGCACGATGAAAGGTGAGACCTCGTTAATCTTTAGCTCAAACAGCGAAAGCTGGTTAACGTAAAAACAGATTTTAGCAGAATTTTGAACAGAGTGACTGATAAACATTTTGAATATTCTAAAGAAATGAACTTCAAACGTTCAAGCCAGTCTCTATATACCTACACAGTAGGTAGAATGGACTGGCGCCTATCAGAAAACAACTACTCCCCTGGCTAATACCACGAAAGGCGTTGGATTATATCCGACAGGCGTCAGTGCAGGAATCTTCACAGAAAAGTTCCTGCATATGCAATTGGCAATACAACTGGAAGAGTCGACCTTCAATTTTGGAACAGGCGGATGACTCTTTTCTGGATAGAATTCAGCAACCACAGCTCCATATCTGAGAACAATACTCCAAAGAATGTCTGATATGAGCTTTATGAAGCGTCAAAAGTTACTGGGGTGTGTACAGTGTTCCAAGCTTTCCGAGAAAAAGCTTCTACAATTCCAGCGCCAGTGCCAAGATATATTGGTGTCCATTATAACCCCCAATAATTTTTTCGGAGCAGAAAGTAGAATTATCTGACCTGATATTATTATATTCGGCAACCTCCTACTGCTACCAAATGAAATGACGAGACAAGTGTGCTGTCGTCAGGAAAGGAATATATTAGATATACGTCGTTGAGACAATATGGACCCCTGGGGAATACCAACGTTGATAATATAATAATCTAATAATAATAAGTTCTATTCACAGTAAACAACATATAAATACATAAAAAAACATTTGAAAATACAGTAACTCATTAAATATTGAGATGAGTGGTGAATAAACAAGAAAAAAACACAGAAGTACCTAGCTGCAAAATCTACTCATGTATGTGTATATGAAGGCAGTAACAAAATCAATTCAATGTAAGACTACAATTGACATAATCGATAAAAAATGTAATATCTTACATTTAAGTATCTTTGTATCAAAACAGCTACGATACTAATAATCACATTCTAATTCTAAAGTTTTTTCCCAAACCAGTTATATTTAACTCACAGTCTAGATCAACTAAAGATTATATACTATGCTGAAGTGGAGTCGAGATTGCGCTATGGTGTACGTTTCTGGGGTTGGTCAACCAACGCAGGTAAAGTTTTTTGGCTCAAAAAAACATCATCAGAAGTATCACTGGTATAAGTTACATGGAGTCCTGTGAACCTTTTTTCAAGAAATTACAAATACTGACTTTACCCTGCTTGTACATAATGGAAATTTGTGTCTACGTTTTTCAAAATAAAAGTCAATTTCCTTTAATAGGCTCTACTCATACAATTAACACAGGCCAAAAAAATATATCAAGTTCCTCTAGCTCGAGGGCGGATTACTCTTAAAGGTCCTAATGTTGCAGGTCCTCGTTTGTTCAATATTTTACCAACTGAAATAAAAGAAAGCAAAACATTAGAGATGTTCAAAACAAAGATTAAAAATTTTTTAGTTCTGAATGCGTATTACAGTGTTGATGATTATTTAACGTAAGTGTATGTGTGGTGTGTGCATGCGTTTTCGTGTGTGCTTCTAGTTTTAGTGTAGTAGTTTATAATTTTAGCTTTACTGACTATTCCTAATACAATTACTTATGAAATTGTCGAACAGGAAAATAAAGGATTTGATTTAATTTGATTTGAATTCGGTTAATTTTACAATATCGGGGAAACGTCGTTGAATACTGGATAACACGACATATAGATACAGATACTTGTAATCAGTTGTAATAGGATTCACAGGTTTAAAGGTAAGAACTCGTTAGTCCTTAGCTCGCACAAGTTTCTCAACTTCTGAGAGTTGTCGTTCGTATGGGGCGACAGCTGATTGACGGAAAACAGATTTAAAACAGACGTGCAATTCAGTTTTTTTTCTCTCCATAGTTTTTGCTTGAAAATTGTATTGATTATTGGTCTAATACTGACAATCCACTTTTTTCTTTTGTTTTTGAATAACTTATAACAGATATACTTTTTAGCTCATTTGGTAACCAACTATATATTCGTGGAGCAAGGTAATTTGCACTTCGTTGACCTATACATTTTTCACTTCTGGGAAAGTAAATTACATCAGCTCTTCTGGTATTGTAAGTATGTTCATGAGGGGTGAGTTGATTTTTATTAGCTTCGACATGAAATAAAATTTTCTTAAGAAATATTTGTCTCACATCTCTATATTGATATTCATTATAGAGTGCGTCAGAAGAAAATGTCAGCTTTTTGCCATACATAATTTTCAGAACTCATCTCTGCAAAACCTGTACATGGTTCAAGAAGCAATCATTGACCCCGCCCCAGCCCAAAATCCCATAAGATGGTAAGGAATATATCCAAGAAGAATAAACTGTTTTCAACTGGGTATTGTTCAAGAAATCCTCCAAATATTTGAATTTAGATAAATAAACCTCTTATTTTTCCTGATATTTGCTTTGTTTGCATATTCCACTTCATATGTCGATCGACAATGATTCCTAAATACTTTGTTTTGTCACCTTCCTTTATTTGAGAGTGTAGTTCTACATTCAAAGATCTGGTAAACCACAAGCATACGTATAAATATTCGAGAGATATCCATCGACGGACACTCGCAGGGAACGTTCTCTCAGGACGCTGAATATTTTATATTGATAAGTGGGAGAAGTGCAACTCACAAGTTTTGTGTATCGCAGCGGAAAATCATGATCAACGACCCAAAAAATATTATTTTGTGAAACATATTTCAGTAAGATGCCTTCATTTTTTCAGAAGAGTTTGTTCAAGTGAAAGTCATCATTCAGGCTTCGAATAGGTACATTTGTATGAATGAATAATTAATTTTTTATACGAGTTCAGAATTTATCCGCACAATGAAGTTGCCGAATGAGTGAACTGTTAAGCCTGTCTGGGTGTCACATTTTTTGCGAGAGCCACTAGATGTATGAAAGTTAAGCCAATCAGTTCCTACAGAATTAATTATCCCTGTTTTTCAGAAAAGTCATACTCTTTTTATTGAAAGACTCCTATTTTCTTTCCTAAACCAAAACTATCCGCAGATAATAGTCGTAATTTCATTTGAAACCCATACAATTACAAAAGAAACAGTAAATATTCATCAAAATTCTATTACATAGAAAGATTGATTAGTGTTGAAATGTATATACATAATAGAGATTATTAACCATAAGAATTTTTAAATGCCACACACGTATCTTTTGAGCAGCCCGACTGTGATTGATGATTGTTTTAAAAGCTTCAACAAGCAATTAATTATTTTGCTGATGATTGATAATTGGTGAACTTATTATTAAAGCACGCCTGAAAAACGGTTCAAATGGATTGAACTGATAATACGAGGTTCCTTGAAAGATATAATTTCAACTTGATTATGAATATCTTCTGAGAGAAATTATCAAGACAGAATTATTTGAGTATCACTAATGAAGTGATACTCACTTCATTAGTGATACATTAGTGTGTTCTGCGACACAAGATTGAGAAACAATAGGCTTACTCAGTCAAATACAATTTTCTGAATCTCTCTATATATTTGAATAGTGCATTTCATCCAGAATATAAGTAGAGAAAATCTCGTTATCAAGTGACTTTCGAGCTGCGCGTCATGTGACATCAAGAGATATATGTGAGTGTCGGTACATCATATGTACCTCGTTTGAACTATTGTAAAGCGGATTTCTTGTTTGATATTTGAATGAATGAAAGTTTCACTAAGACATGCAAGATACAGAATATATATTCAGTAAAGACTATTATTACCATATTATTACCGTGTTAGGAATCACACATCAAAAGGTAAGACTTCGTTAATCCTTAGCTCGCACAAGTTTCGACTTCTTAAGGTTGTCGTTCGTATGGGTGCGACAGCTGGTTAACGGTGAAACAGATATTTTTTTTTAAACATAAAGAAAAGATACAATATATCAGACCACACAAACCATGGCCATATTGTAGGAAAAATATGACTTGAAAAGAAAAGTTCTGAAACGAGAAATTGTTGATTTTCAAGACGAATATTCACATCGTTGATTTGTGAGCGAAATCTTACTTTAATGTAAAAATATCGCGGTTTTTTAAACAACAAAATTTTGTGGATAAGAGAACAAAAATGAAGTAAACGCCTTTTTTTCATATCTATCCATCCTGTTTCAGAAAATGCAGACGAAATATGACTTCGTCAACGAAGACTACATATAAGCCTGACACATATCATCTGAAGTCGGCGACTATCACTTTGCAATAAAGCAGGCCCATATATGCAGTCAGAATAGTTAAGGTGTGACAGAACAAGGGATTCGCAACAAGGGATTCGCATCTACATTTTCTTGTTAATAAATGTCTATTAGAGTAAATAAGATTTCAAATTATTAAATGCTTTTTTATGACAAAGGAAACATGATTTCTATCACAACTGATAAATATTAATGGCGAATTGTCTAGAAACAGGGTTAAATTGTGTTTGTTTCTTTCTCGTGCTCCTTTTCGTCCGAAATGCAATGCTTTAGATTCAGCTGGATTTATCGTCAACCAGAAATTCTTTAATAGAGAAACCAAAGTTTGTAGATCGAGCATATGGTTACAGGCAAGACGAATATCACTTTCTTTAAAAGACATGTAAAGTTGTGTGTCGTACGCGTAATAGTGAACTGAGAAGTGACGTATATGTCTATGAAATTGCAAAGTATAAATAGTATACTGGAGGGGGGCAAGGATGGATCCTTGGGGCACTCTTTTTTTATAATTGTAGGATGAAACAGGATTCCATTGAACAGCACAGACTGAAGTCTTTCAGAAATATATTGTTCAATAACTTTCAGCGCATCATCTGAGAATCTTATAAAGTGTAAAATAGCCAGTAAAAGTTAATGGTTAATTTTGTCAAACGCCTTGGAGTAATCAACCAACACGAGAGTACACAATTCTTCATTATAGGGCAGCAAGAATGTCATATCTCACCTTTAACAATGCTGGGGAACAACTGTGTCCTTTGCGGAAACCAGATTGGGTGCATGGTGAAATTGAAAATTCATCAAGATGGGAGCGAATTTGCATGTAAATTATTTTTTCAAAACATTTAGATAAAGTACACAAAATGCTTATTGGACGTAAATCACTCAAGTCGGTCGGCTTAGAGATCTTTGCAATAGGAATTACATTGTATTTTTTTCCAAACATCAGTAATAACTCTGTTCTTTGAACGAAAATTGAATATATGCTCAAGATAGGGTAGAATTTTCCGTCACATTTTCACAAAAAAGATACGAAGGGTGAGAAAGTTTCAACTTGACAACATTTATAGGAATGATTTCTTGACAGACAATATTTATTCATTCATTATTCAAATGACCTACCTACATCACGAAATTGGTAAGTATAATACTGAAAGCGGATCTATAAAACATTTAACAGCTTCATCATCCGTGCTTATTTTCTTTTCTGAACATTGAATTATCCCTTAAAAATATTCATACCTCCCGAGACAATGAAACATTCATGTTAATCAACTTCCACTACATGTATTATTTTTTCCAAAGTACGAATGTAAATCATCTGACACCTAATTCGTTTGGGTCGGTCGAGATACAAAATTCAAAATCCAGTCCGGTGCTATGTTAATGAATATTTATATTGCGCCCGGATCATTGAGTATAATACTCTGTATACTGACCAAGTGAAATTTATCTTCGTGGGGTGGATTAGAAATTCTGTTGTGCGGTGGATGAAAGGGATGTGTCTAGACTTCAAACAACAAGGTGAGCGTGGAAGTTTTTTGAAGATCGGTGTTGCTGGCGTTTTTCTGCCCATTCACGAAAAAGTATCGTTAGTCTGGAAAGAGATGAATATTTGATATGTGATGGAACTGGCCGATACCTGATGAAAATGATGAGTATTATTTTTCTGTTCACGTTTCAAATTTATATACAAATGATAAGGAATCGTCCAAGTATCACGTAAGGCACTTTGGGGGGGGGAGGGTCTTGTAAATTGTTACGAAGCGTTACAGCGGCGGGAGGAGGATTCGAACAACATGTTACGTAATATTGTTTTTTTTAATTCAAATATAGAACTAAGAAATCGAATTCCCCCAAGTTGGCTACCCTTTTCTTTTTATGTGTCACGGGGAATCCTTCGACTGCATTCTATGCCATTTTTATTTCGTTCTCCCAAGTGACAACTTTTTCATTCACATATTCCGAAGAATTCCTCGACTGCATTGTATGTTATTCTTATTTTGTTCAAGTTGTCAGTATTCGTCATTGTTTTAAATGCGTAATACGGAGAAGCTCATTGAAGTGATAAAGGCGCTTGCAACAATATATATTTTAATAATTGCTAACAAATCACGTTATTTGAATTAAGTCACTTCGGTACGAAAAGTACATTATTTGAATTATGGATGATTTTATTTTCTATTTTATATAAGAATAGATACGATATTATTTTATTTCGGTTAGTTGACATGGTCAAATCAAGAAAATAGCGTAATGGGGAATGTTCCTCAATTTGGGTTATTANGTTTTTTAAGGAAAAATTGATCTCATTACCAAACCAACCCCTTTTTTCGAAAAAATGATTAGATCACTAAACTAGTTAACTGAACTTATTTATAATAACTTGACATTGTGGAATTTATTGAATAACTAACACATGAACTATTGAATAACTAACACATGAATAACTAAAAATCAGTTGAAAACATCCGGAAAACATTTTTGTTGCAGACTTACTCGTAAGCTGTTCAAAAGCTGTTCAAAATTGGCTGCTCTTCGCCCGTCAGAAGATGTCCATGAGTAGTGCGAGTATGACCCAGTCTATGTCGTGATAGAAATACTTGTTTTTGTCTGTTTTTAGGTATGTTATTCCATGGTAGAAACGATGACCTGATGATAGATAATTTTGAGGATGATTAGTTCCATTGGGATTGCCAACAGTTGCAGAGGATATGTTTGTAAAAGGGTTTCCTTATTTCGGCGAAATTCAATGCTTTCTGGTTCGACACCTTCTTCGGTTTTTGATGCGTCCGTGTATACCAAACAAAAGTCCTGATATTGGTTTATTAATTGGTGAAATTCTGTCTTGATTATCCCATGATTGGTTTCATTCTGTTATACTGGGTGAGACTAACGTTTGTTTGTACTTGAGAAATTGTCTAGGGAGGAGGGTATGATATATTTGGGGTATTCATAATATTTGGAAGTGAAAGGCGTAAACTGTATAGGTAGCGGCTCTATCTCTCATAAAATGGAAGATCGCTCTTCCCTTTCTAGCAAAATTAGCTCAAGATGACATAATGGTGAACAGGATTTTCTGGATTTGAGTTGACAGATGCAGCGTAGGTAAGTCAGGAGTTGTATCCAAGAAGACAGTGATGGTTCGCCTGCTTCGCAATGGATGCTGTTCACAGGACTTGTACAGAAGAATCCAATTGCAATTCTGATGACATTGGTTTGAATAGTATCAAGTTATTCAGGAACTGTCTTCTTTGCCGAATTATATATGAATGCCCCATTCTAGTTTGAAACCCATTAATGACCGGTAGATTTGCATTAACGTCTATGAATCGGCACCCCAACTTTTGAAGGCCATGGTTTTCATCAAATTCTGTCCTTTCTGACAGGGGGTTTAAGGGCGCTAAATATGTAGCTTCCAGTTTAGTCGGTGGTCTAGAATCATTGCTGGAAACTTTATATACTCCACGTATTGGATTCTCTAGCCAAAGATATGTGACTGGAAAAAGTTTCCTTTATATATCTTGCAGAACCGGTCTTGCACTTGGTCTTGTCTTCTTATATCTGAAGTCCTGAAGAAAAAGACCAGTCTTGGAGCTCAACAAGGAAACGCTGTAAATAATTG
>NW_019293031.1:62053-103550 GCF_000500325.1 Leptinotarsa decemlineata | reverse complement strand
AACAGATAGTTGTTTCCAAGATTTTGGTATTTTTTCCTTTTCAATTTCTCGCCAGACAATGCTGCAGTTCCAGCAGACTTGGAACTTTCGGCTAGATGGGAAGCCGCGACCGTGTCAACGCAAGTAAAGTCCCATACCACAGGTTTACCGTATTTCCATGGTATGAGAGACATACCATCTGGTCGTTTACCATCATCTCGACTGGTACCCAAGGGTTCCAGAATTGCAGGAACATCCGCTGACAACATAGCTCGTTTCAATATGTCGTTCACTTGGTGATGTCGAGATGTACGCCCTGCACTTCTCCTGCAACTCAAACCAAGTGTACCTTTCTCATCAACTATACTACCGTATAGTTGATACAGAATCGTACAGATTCTGTATCAGAAAGTAACTTACAACACCTGGTCAATTCAATGGCATATAAAAAGTTGATAATGAAACAACTTGAAACAAATTAATACATTAAACTTTCCTTCCCTCAAATTATGCATGAATATTATTCATTTAACTTTCAGTTGTATAAGAAGGCGTAGAAGGACCACACTTTTTCTCAAGAATAAAATTCACTGAATTTCGTGTTTGGAGTTGAAATTCATTAAAATTCCTAGTTTTAACTCTAAATTCAACAATTTTTGTTGAATTCTGACTCACTCGAGATTTCATCAAGTTACAACTGGGAGTTATGTTAAATTCTGACTTTGAACTCGAAATTTAGTGGTTTTTTGTCAAAATCATTCGTTATCCTACTATACTCCTTCATACATTAAAGTTTTCGTAGAGAAAAAAGAGAAAAATCCAGCATCATTTGATGAAATATGACAAAAATTAATAAATTTTTCAATTTGATCTCACGGAGTAAGAAGAAGTGAGCAAACAGCAAACTGACTTTTGCGCTGAACGAATTAGGGTCATGATTCCCTCACTCTAACACCTTCAATCGGTCATTCCGTCTGCGTCACTTCTAAGTTTTCAGGAGTTTCCAGAGTAGTGTGAATTTATAGAAGAAAATAATCAGAACCAGTAGATTTCACCCTATCATCCAGTTAAGGTCGTGCTAATCAAATTGTGTGTAGGGGGAAGACTTATAGATCAGCTGGTATTGGATGTATAGGATTTTCTTGGGTGAGTCAATCAGTCAACAGAATGATTTCTCCATTGTTCTATAACTTGTATAAAAATACAGTCTCTGGCACCGAAAACGAAATAGGTTGAATGTTTTACATATACAATTGTTAAGAAAATAGGTAGTGCGAAAACAACAGATTTTTATTTCGAAGTGTTACATTTTTCACGTCAACTATCACACCTCTCTCTCCGCTCATGTGACAGATCATATAAAAAGATAATTGTATAAAGAATTCATACATTTGAATGAATAAAAAATGGGAAAAACTGGTGTTATACGAATGCAAATGAACTATTCAATAACTTTTCAGAAAAATAATCTGACAAGTATCTGACAAGTATCTGTCACAATAGACTGTTTGGGGGAGAATAGGGCAATCAATTGTTCCTGACATGTTGCGCCATCTTTTTTTTCTTTCTCGATACATTCTGCATTCGTTTTCCTTTCATTTGATGTGTTGTACGCGATGATCCGATCATTATTAGCGAATATATACCTCAGTGCCCTTCTGACAGTTGCGCCATTTTTCTTTGTGATAATTCACACTTTGAAGTGTTAAACAGTTATATTCTTTCCTGAATCTGATTCGTCATTATTATTAATATATTATTTTTGCGCTTCCAATTTTTATTGGGTCGTATTCCTAACTCTTCATGCTTAATTTTGAAACCAGCAACGCTACATCGCCCCATAAACAACGATTTATTTTACAACCGGCAACACCGAACCTGCCATGCTGGCATTGAATGAGTCAATATGGGTCCCGACAAAACAATCGCTATAAATACCAACAATTCGCAATCATATCCAATATCTTACATTAGGGTGCCCGATGGGTGAGACGGAGTACTAAGGGGGCCGAGAGGTGAGGCGGAGTACTAAGGGGTCTAGGGGCGGAGTCCAACGCTCTTTGAATCTCTCCGATACTCATTCTATTCTGCATCGATTACGTCACACGCTTCTTCCACTCCTGTTTGACTTAAAAATTGCAGAAAGTATAGCTCCATAAGAAAATACATGGGATTTTGGGCTCTTACCGGTGTTGTTCATCTACTGATTTGGATTTCCCGCTGTATGCGCGGTAGCTTCTGATTGGTCGATAGGGTAATGACGAAAAATGGAGGAGTGGGAACGACTACGCCACACCTAGCTCGAGTAGGGTTTCCACAAGGTTCCGATCGGAGGTCCAAAAAGGTGTTTTTCCATAAGGTATGAGCTAGAACTGTTAAAATAATAAGCTGATATAATAATTTCTGAATCATTATATTGTCGCCAACTATTGAGTGTAGTTCGAATATATGTGTCTTATTTTAGTTTTGTGTTAAACAGTTGGCAAAAATGTATGGTTGGTACTAGTAGTTGAATGACAAAATAAAACAAAGTATAGTCCGTTCATAATTTGTCGATAGCACAAAATGAGGGCCCAAGTCATAAAACGGTCGTAAAACTCGTAAAATCATAGGAACACCTGAGGTGTTTGTTGGCCGTCTACGACGTGGCGAGAAGACATCGTGATGAAAAATTTCAAGTAGTTGCTGTTGCGAATGAAAGGAAGCGTTGTCAAGAACTATTCGCATCCAAATTTGGGATCAATGTGTTTTCAAACCATTCCTCGAAAATATTAGTTTCCATTTGTTTGAAGGTGGTTGACAATGTTTTGTGGTGTATTTCATNTCCCTGAAAGAATCTGCAAAAAATTAAAAAGATTAGCTGAAAAATGACAAATATATCAAGCAAAAAAACTGAAATTACAAGGAAATAAAATACAAGCAGCAACCAAAAAATAAAAAAATTGAACCACTAACACGAGATGAAAATTATAAAAAAAATATATTAACAAGGAATGAAAATTAAAAATTGAAAGATTTCAAATGAAGTTACTTCAAGACTTTTCGATTGTTAGTATTCACGATCGTCTTCAGGTGATAACTATTATCACCCGTCGTGAAGTAACTTGGTTTGCAATTTTTTAATTTTCATTTCTTGTTATTAGTTGAAGTTTTTGATTTTTTGGTTATTGCTTGTATTTCATTTAATAGTAACTTCAGTTTTTTTGCCTAATATAATTGTTATATTTCAGCTAATCTTTTTTGATTTTCTACAGATTTTTTCAGGTATTTCAAATCCATTTATATCATACTAGTACTATGTTGCTGTATGGATGCTGTTCCAATGTTTTGACAGAATCAGAATCAACGAACTTAGGCGTGCGGTGTTATAGAACAGTGCTTTCAAAAAATTGTTCTACAGCACCATCTAGTGACGGGTTACAGAAAAATTGATAGCCTGAAAACCTTCTCTATGAAAAATTACTTATACATGTCAAGTTTCATCACGATCGGTTGAGCGATGTAGAAGTTTATTACTTACCAACCAACCAACAAACATCCATTTTTATATATTAGATTAGACAATGGAAGTTCGAACTAATGAAATGCACTTCAAAAGTAATGTCATGGAAAATATACATGATATGCAGTACTACTCAACAGAGAACTCCCATTGGATAAGAGAAGTTGATAACCAAAACAGATGGTCGATAAATGTTTGGGAGGCATAATTGGGATCAGGTTATAGGACCATAATTCTTTGATGGGTCTTCGGATGGAGAAATTCATAGAGATTGACCCCTATTTATGGGGATATATGAGAGAAACCAAACGACATCAGGATTTGAGAAGTTTATCGGTCTGTAACAAGAGCAACTTCAATTGAAGTTCGAAGGAAAATTGTTGATCGACTACATTTATTAGTAGCTCAAAATGAAAAATTGTTCGAACATCTACGTCAACGATGAATCATTTTTAGACCTAATCCATGGAAATAGACACCGAGGATCTTCATCAAATAACGGCCGAATCAATCAGAAAAAAAGACAATGTAAAAGTTTTACTTTCATAAACTACACCTTACGATTTGATTATAAAATTACTATCGATCTTCATCAAGTAACGGCCGAATCAATAAAAAAAGGAGATAAAAGTTTTTAGAGAGGCTTTACTACAAATTCCGCTATATAAATAATAACTGGTTTGCCAACTTCAGACAAACTGTCGAGTACAGTCCATACTATTTTACAACTTTTCATGGCTTCGAACGTAAACATACAAATATTTTAATAACTCACCTATGAAATGTCTGTTTATTCCAGAATGGATCACGATGAGTTCAGGTACCGGGGAAAAGAAATGATAGAATATATCTGTGGTTACATGGAAAACCTAGAGACTAGACGAGTAACACCTAATATAGAACCAGGTTACCTTCGGAAACTTCTACCAGAGGAAGCTCCTGAAAATTCTGAAGACTGGGATAAAATCATGGAAGATGTAGAATCGAAAATCATGCCTGGAGTAACGCACTGGCAACATCCAAGGTTTCATGCATATTTTCCCAGCGGAAATTCCTACCCATCCATTCTTGGGGATATGCTTTCAGCTGGTATTGGATGTATAGGATTTTCTTGGGTGAGTCAATCAGTCAACAGAATGATTTCTCCATTGTTCTATAACTTGTATAAAAATACAGTTTTATCACAGAGAATGAATCCATGATATTACAAAAAATGGTTTCAAACCGGGTTTTGTCAGACGGTATAGGTTGATCGCTGCCTTCATAATCAAACATCCTTTTCTTTTTGGCTATCCTTCTATTATTAAAATCTTTTGGCAAATCATAACTGATTTTCTCAATAAACCGACGAGCAACAGACAAGAATTTTTCCAATCCAGTTTGTCAATATTCTTTGATCTAGTCACAAAATGTACGCAAAGAGTGATTCTTGAAAAGATTGTCATAATTTGCTCATGGCATTAACATGAGTTAGTAAGGATAATATAATATAGTTCATCAAAAAAGAATTATATTTACGAATTTTTAAGTCATTTTCTTTCGTGCGCCGAAGAGTGGAAAATCTTCCGGTTATTTTATAATGTATAAATTATAAAAAAAAATTATAACGTGTACTTTTGGATTTTTCTAAATTCATTTTCAGCTTTGGGGCCCAAAGATCTTCGCACCACAAGGCCTTGGGCGGCCACACCGTTCACACCTCACTCCTCAATTATTAAAAAAAAATGTTAATCGTTGGTTATGTATACTGTAGTAAACAGAGCTGTATACAGTGTAAGTATCCGAGCTTAGTGTGACGAGAGAGATAGCGTAACGTCGAACCAGAGGGAAGAGAATCACACAGTCGCTTGCGCATCACGCCAGCAATCGGTTTTACGTGCGGCTTTAGATATTTCACAACAAAAACGAACATATCTTTCATTGCAAATTTATTGAGAACAGTGATATAGATATACAATATCTAGATCAAAATGTGAATTATGATCTGATATAACTAATAATGCATGCAATAAGTGTGCAATGAAAATATAATGAATCGAGAGTATGGAAAACATCATGCCATCAAAGAATTCAATAATCAGAACAACCATTTCAACTAAATGATCTGTATAGAATATAAGGAGTTTGAAGAGAAGGTCCCGATATTTTATCGGTTTATCTTCCTCTTTTCGAACAATATTCGCCTCGCTGGGAGGTAAAAACTCCATGATGAATATTGTCCTACTCTGATTGTTGAGGAGGACTACATCAAGCTTATTCTGTTGTAAAAACCTAAGGATCTAGAATGAATGGTGAATGTTGTATGCACTCAGTTTTTCCAATAATCTCCATACTGTAATTCATTTACATTTATAATACATTTTTTCGGTGCTAATAATTTCCTGTAAATTCCATAATGAATTTATTCATTTTCAGGCATCTAGCCCCGCTTTAACAGAACTGGAGACTATTGTTCTGGACTGGCTAGGTAAAATTTCATGAAAGTTGAAACATTTTAGAAATACTTATTTTTCAGGAAAGGCCATTGGATTGCCTGATCAATTTTTAGCGTTCACAGAAGGAAGTAGAGGAGGTGGAGTTATACAGGTAAATTTGGAGATATTTCCTTCATAGTTAAAACGGTATTAAAAGTCATGTTCTCTGTGAAAACTTCGACTTTTCCAATTTTCTTAAGCACATTTTCAGACATCGGCAAGTGAATGTGTACTGGTATCGATGTTGGCAGCCCGAGCTCAAGCTTTGAAAAGGCTGAAACAGCAACATCCTTTTGTTGAAGAAGGTCTGCTTCTCTCGAAACTAATGGCATATTGTTCTCGGGAAGCTCATTCTTGCGTAGAAAAGGCAGCCATGATATGTTTCGTGAAACTCAGGATATTAGAACCCGATGAAAAGTCATCTTTGAGAGGAAAAACATTAATGTTGGTAAGATAAATATTTCGATTGAAAACAACCAGGTTATTTGAAATTCATGGAATTTGATTGAAACCGTCAATATCCGGTTCAATTAGAATATGTTATTTGGTTCAGTATTTCCTAACTCAATCCTCATCATTCTCGTAACAATATATAGAGTGGACAAACGAAAAATATTCATAATCAGTATCTGGAACTGCGTCAACACTTCAGGAAACCGTAAGGAACCTTTAATTTTTGATTAATTATTAACTGTTTGTTAATGCATAATATGAATGATTACTGTTCTGTAGATTCAATAAGTAATACTGTTCATTTAAAATACTGTCACTGGCGAAATGGTAATATTCCAACACTCAAATTCAAGCAGCAACTTGAAATTCACAATATAATGGTCGAAACAAATAATAATCTTAATAGAAATTAGACAAAAGTTATTTGATATCTTGTACATTCAATATGAATTTCAACAAAATAAATAGGTCATCAATCGAACAAGTTTGATAGGATACATAAATAAGCTATTATCATAGCTTCATTCTATCGTCTTGTAGGATAGTTTTTTATGGAAATTCTTTAAAGATACCGAGTGTGTCCTATGGATTTCACTTTTTAGAAAACTAAAGTAAAACGAATCAAGAAGTGATCAATCTGGTGACCGTGGATGCCATTCAGTGCTGCCTCTTCTTACAATCAATACATTGACAAACAGTTAATGCATAATATGAATGATTACTGTTCTGTAGATTCAATAAGTAATACTTATCATTTAAAATACTGACACTGGCGAAATGTTAAAATTCAAGCACTCAAATTCAAGCAGCAACTTGAAATTCACAATATAATTTACTCAAAGACCCATATTTTAATCTTCGAATTCAGAACTATTGAAGCTAATGCCTGAATTTTCCGTTTGAATGAATTCAAATTGAATTCTTTCAATAATCAATCTCGATTTATATTCATTACAAGTGAACAAAAAGTTTGATTTTTTCTGTAGTTATGTCTAGGTGAATCTATTAACAAAATTTCATAATTTTTTCTAATTCATCTACAACAATTCTTGAATATAACATGTAAAAACATTTCAAACTGGAAAGTTTGAAAATTATTTTGAAAAATACAGTTTCAATTTTGTTCCTGATCAATTAAATGTTTCAAAAACTAAGTCACTTCATATTTTACAATTATTTGAAATATGTATGTCTCATTTACCGGGATCAGTCAAAATTGATTTCTTTGTTAGTCAAGGAAGGTACAAGGTAAAATAAGAATGAAATATCGTTTCCATATGAATAATAATCTCGATAGATTGATGAATTCAATTTGTTTTGTTCTCTTGTTTTTGTATATCTGAGGCATTAGGTAACATGGAATTGCGTCATTTCGAAATTATTATAATGAAAAAATGAAAAAAGAATAATGAATTCTTCGAAAAATATTAGGAAACACATGAAGATATAATCGACAATGTAATCTGAAACGATGAAACCAGTTTTAAATTATTACTAGACTCAACGAAGTCTATTCCTCCGAAATTCCCAGAAACAGCTCCAATTTTGATTTCTTTTTATTAAAGGAAATTAGAAACATTTTGAAGCAGGCATAAAACTATTCATATTGTTTAACGAATATTTATGATATTTATTAAAAAAATTTTGTTTAGCGTGATTTTTTCAATAAATTTATTTGTATAATCATTAATATAACAAAAGTATATTGAATATTCATATAATAACTTTGGCACTTAAATTTAACTTGTTTTGGATAGATATTAACTTTCATGATGTAATTCAAATTGAAAGGGGAGATGGATTTTTTGGAAAAGGAAAGTTTTCGCTTTCAATATCTCCATCTTCATGAAAAAATCTTTCATGTGATATACATTTATTCCCAAATATAGATAGCATTTGAATTTGAAGTATCAATTTCACATTGTCAAGCAGGGCCACTTTAAAGCTCTGTGAATGGAAGGTTGAAACTTATAGGATCTTTTCATCAAGAGTGCCGTAGGCTGATAGTTTTCGGCAAAGTGATCCAACTGTGGTGACAATGAAACTATTAGTTTCATGACAGATGGCTGCGTCGTCGTGCTTTTAAAGTCAAATGATTTTTGAAGATCTTAAAATCCTTTTATACTCTGATATTGAAACTATTCCAATAATTACCGCACTATATTTTCATTCATCGAAATCTTTCAGTTTTAGTTTACTTTCTTTATTGTTTTAGTAACGAGTGGCCCGCCGAAACTCTAAGATTAATATTTATCCTTCCCTATTCCACATACCTTCTGTTAATCAACAGTCGTGAAATCAAATAGAAAAAGTCGATATAAAACTAATTATTTTTCTGTAGCAATATTCAGTGGTATCGGATGTTATTTTTCACAGATATACTTTTTTAGGCTATGGAAGAAGATGAAACAATGGGCTTGATTCCATTCTTTGTGTCAACAACCTTGGGAACAACAGCTTGTTGTGCCTTTGATAATCTTCCAGAAATAGGACAAGTTTGCAGAAAATTTCCTTGTGTATGGTTGCATGTTGATGGGGCTTATGCTGGTAATGCTTTTATCTGCCCAGAGTTGAAATATCTTCTTGCTGGAATAGAATATGCTGATTCTTTCAATACAAATCCAAACAAATGGCTGCTAACGAACTTTGATTGTTCCACGTATTGGGTGAGTAATCGTTAAATATTTTCGATAATTTACATATATCTAATGACAATTTTGTTTCTTAACTTTCTACTTAAAAAACAATAATATATATAATCATTGGTGGGTAGATTATATTCCAATTGAAAAGATACATCAGATGTTGTTGAAAAAAGTTGAAAGAAACTGAGCATTGATTTTACATATTTGTACTATAATATCCATCAGAAATAAGTATTTCGACTTTATCCAGGGGAGATATAAACATTAAAAAAATAAATATTTCGAAATTTGATTTTTTATTGTCGATATGCCAAAAAGAATACGAAACACAAGACAAAATTACCGTCTCTGTCGATGAATTCTGTATTCATTTCCTTTTCATTTGATGTGCTGCACGTTGAGATTTAACTATCTTTAACGAAGATGTGACTCAGTGCGTTCCTGACATGTTGCGCCATTTTTTTTCTTTCTCGATACATTCTGCATTCGTTTTCCTTTCATTTGATGTGTTGTACGCGATGATCCGATCATTATTAGCGAATATATAACTCAGTGCCCTTCTGACAGTTGCGCCATTTTTCTTTGTAATAATTCATTCTTCTCCACAAATCATCACATATTTTCTACCACGCCATCATCTCCGACGCTGACTACGTCACTTTCAAAGTTTTAATGTTTTATCACTATTATTATTATTATTCGACCCTCATTCCCCAGTTCAATTTCATCTAACACAATCAATCGACCGATATTTGATTCCTGCATTATGATTGGCTGACCGATACCACTCTGTAACAGAAGTTAGGCTGAATGTTCCACAAGGTTCCGTTCAGAAATTCGCAAAATGAACCTTCCTACGACAAAGCATGGACTTTAGTCATTGGTTGGTTAGCGAAACGCGTTAAGTGATAAATGACTGTCATGTTGAAATATGAAAACACGATAATAACGATGAAATGATAACGAATAAACGTACGCAAAACGGTCGAAACGCACGTAAAACAACATGTTTGGAATTCCGTTGTCGAATACTTCGCTTTCCCCATTTTCGAACGTTGAGTCCACAATACGTAACTCCTTGTGTTAAACAGTTGGCAAAAATGTATGGTTGGTACTAGTAGTTGAATGACAAAATAAAACAAAGTAGTTGATGTTTGTTTGAAGGTGATTGACAATGTTTCGTGATGAATTTCACTAGTTCGGACTTCCATTGTCTATTATATAAAATGATTTGAAATCCCTGAAACAAGTTAGACGAAAAAGTAAGAACCATAATATCGAAAAATGGCCGCCAACAACACGACAATGAAAGAATCGTTATCGGTTGAAAAACTGAGTGATGGTGAATCATTTCAATTATGGAAATTCCAAACTACAGTAATCTTCAAGTCACAAGGCATTTGGGAAATAGTTAATGGAGAATTATTGGCAGAAAATATTACCGATGCAGAGAAAAAAGCTGATTGGATGAAAAAGGACCAAAGTTCAAAGAATAATAATCACAACAGTCGAAAAAAAAATTAATGCATATAATAAACTGCAAAACATCATATGAAATGTATCAAAAACTACACAGCATCTATGAAAACGACTCAGAAGTTCAGAAATGCACCCTTCTACGAAAATTCTTCAACTTCTCCTATACAAAGGGTTCAGACATTTCGCTTCACACAAGCAAAATTGAAAACTTGACATACCTACTCAAGAATTTGAAACAAAACATTGACGATGAAATAGTAATGTCTAAAATTTTATCAACGTTACCAGAACGTTTCAAATATTTCAACGCTGCTTGGGACTCTTCTCTGAGCTCAGATAGAACACTCTAAAACTAACATCAAGACTGATTGCTGAAGAAGCCAGAAGTTAAAATAACGAAGAAGAAAGGGCAGTTGCGTTCAAAACCTATGAAGAAAAGAGAGGAGGATGTAAATCACACAATTCCAGAACACGAACCACAGAAAAGGTGAAATGTTATAAATGTAATAATTTTGGACACTTTGCAAAATAGTGCACGAAAAATACTGAAAATCAGCGGAAAAACTGTTCCATTGTTGCATTTTTGACAGAAGGCAAAATAAAAACAAAAAAAGCATTGAAACATTTTGTGGTAGATTCAGGGTCGTTAAGTCACATTATGTGTAATGATATAAAAATATTCAATGATTTGGAAGAAACTACTTCCAAAGTATTAGTTGCTAAAAAAGGTGAAGATATGAAAAGTTTTGGTATTGGCTCCATTGAAGGAAATGACTGTGTTTTAAATGATGTTCTTTACATCCCAGAACTAAGTAAAAACCTTATTTCAGTCAATGCAATCACTGAAAAGGAAGGAAAAGTAATATTCGAAAAGGAAAAAGTAACCACAATAAAAAACAACAAAAAATTCTTGAAGGACAGAAAAAAGAAAATGGACTTTACGTAGTGAATTTGGACAATAATTCAGAAAGTTTATTTAGTGAGAAAGAAGAAAATGCTGAACTATGGCACCGAAAATTGGGTCATTTGAGTATTGATAGTATTAAAAGACTTTTGGATGTCTCTACAGGAATACATATTAGTAAAACAGACTGTGAAAAAAAGGCAAACCATGTAAAACATGTTTGGAAGCAAAATAAACACGACTTCCATTCAACAAAATCAGATCAAGAGCAGTGAGACCACTTGAAATAATCCATACGGATTTGTGTGGACCTATTGATCCTGTTACTTGGGATAATTAAAGGTACATTTTAACCTTTTTAGATGACTCTACCCACTTCACTATGGTTTACTTATTGAAAAATAAGTATGAAGTTTCAGATTATCTGAAACAATATGTACTTGAAGTAGAAGCTTACCATAATCTTAAAGTATCAAAAATAAGAAGTGATAATGGAGGTGAATATCTTGACTCAGACCTCAGAAATTGGTACAAATGTAAGGGAATCATCATGGACACCACAATACCCCACTCTCCTCAGCTGAATGGAAAAGCAGAGAGATTAAATAGAACAATTATGGAAAAGGCGAGAGCGTTAATCTTTGACTCTGGCCTTGATAAAGGTTTTTGGGGCGAAGCTGTAAGATTTGCTGTTTATCTGCTGAATAGATGTCCAACTGAAACGATAAATGTAACACCAGCTGAAAAATGGACTAATAAAGTACCAAATTTGTTAGATCTGCACTTATTTGGGTGTAAAGCACATGCAAAGGTACTTGNAAGGAATAAGAAATCTAGGTATTGCATATTGCGCAACATATGGAATAAATGAAATAACTGCTTACAGTGACAGTGACTTTGCGGGTGACACTGAAACACGAAAAAATACTTCAGGCTATGTAATCATGTTTTGTGCTGGCCCTATTTCTTGGTGTCAAAGAAAACAGTCAATAGTATCACTATCCAGTACTGAAGCAGAATTCATTGCTGATGCAGAGTGTGTCAAGGAACTGATATATTCGAAATATTTAATTGAAGAACTCACAAATGTCGAAGTGAGAATAAAATTGAATGTGGATAATCAAAGAAAATCAAAGAAGGTTTGATAAGTATTTTGTATTGTCCAACTGACATGCGCAAACGGCTGATATATTCACAAAACCTTTGGATGTAAACAAATTTCAAAGATTCAGGAATACATTGATGTTTGGTATTCTGGAATAACTTTATGTATTTGTCATTTTGTTGAATTATTTTTATGTTGTTAATTTGACCCAATGATTTAGTAATTATTAAGAGAAGGTGTTAAAATAATAAGCTGATATAATAATTTCTGAATCATTATATTGTCGGCATCTACTGAGTATAGTTCGAACATATGTTTCTTAGTTTAGTTTTGTGTTGAACAGTTGGCGAAAATGTATGTTTGGTACTAGTAGTCGAATGACAAAATAAAACAAAGTAGTTGATGGTTGCTTCGCAGTATTTTTTATTTTATCCAAAAATAGTAAAAACAGAATAGAAGCAAAATAGTAAAATCTATCAAGAACTCCTATAGCTATATTACTATGTAGTCAGTATACAACTTCAGGAGTGTCCTCTCTGAGATAGCTGAAGCAGGTTTATTTCAACCGTGCGTAGTATTGGGTACATTTCATGTTCTTCGCCATCTGGACGTGTTTGGTTACCGCTGGCAAAATATCTATTCCCCAAACATTTGTTTTCTTGATGTTCTGTCACCATGTCTCCTCTTTATTTTCTCAAATACTGAACACAAGCGGCTTAGGGCACTCGAAGAACGGTGCCTGTGTGAAAGTAGCGATTCACGTTGGATTTTAATCGCTGTAGATTGAATTCATCTTTAAAGCTTCCTGCAGAAGTTATTTGAAAACCACAATTTCTGACAGTCGACAGGGTCTTCCTAACATAAGTCTATGTATGTATGTATAATAGCATGGTAACTGTAGTTGCTAACAGGCCCATTAGCTACTTCAAAATCGATTTTCACAACATCAGAGGACTCAATTCAAATATAATTTCAATGCACCAACATCTGCAAACAAATAGTCCTCATAATCTTACACTTAAAGCAAAGGCAGTGCTTCAACAAACTTCGTCAATTTTCTATATCTCGGCTATGATCTCCACTCCCGATTCACACGTAACTTTGGAATATCTCTTTTTGTCAGAAGCGATCTGTCCTGTCAACGAGAGGAAATGCTGGAACCCCAAAACTTTGATGTTATGTGGTCCAAAATAATATCACAGAAGATCACTAAATTCATATGTTGCGTTTATTGACCATCAAGCGATACACAATATAGGGCACTATTCTCTTCACTTGCAAACACCATTGATTTTCTGCAGTTCGATCATCCCAATGCCGAAATTTCCATATTCGGTGACTTCAATGTCCACAATATCGAATGGCTCAAATTTTCAAATATCAAAGACGGACAAGGTCGCGAAACTGACGCTTTTGCAATAAGCAGCGGACTCACTCAGATTATAAGTGAGCCAACCAGGATTCCTGACCGTGGTGGAGAATATGCTAGTATTCTGGATCTATATATAAAAATTAATCCAGAAATGTATACAGTCACCGTAATGTCTCCATTGGGATCTTCTGATCACAAACTCATTTCAGTGTTGAGTGAATTACTAATAAACAATCTGAGTCGCGCAAAGTTTGGTATTTCACATCTGCTGAGTGGGAAGATATTCGAAATCATTTCCCCTGGCTATACGTTTGTTTCAGCTTCATTTATTTGTGCTTCTGAGGTCACGGGAGTTATTCTATCATCCATAGTTGCATATATTCCTTTTTCAATGAAACGAACTTTTATCGGCACACCCTGGTTCAACAAAAATTGCGAGCAAGCTGTCGCTTCGCAACAGTTGGAAACTTAGGATGAATGAAAACAGAAAACTTCACAATCAGAGGATTAGGGATAAACTGCGTGCCAATCCCAATGGATCTAGATCCTTCTGTTTGGTAGCTAAATTACTTCTCGACAACGTCTGGTCAGGCAGATTCTGAAACAGCCCAATATCAACAAGGCGTCTGGTTCTGATGAAGTGCCCATCATCGTACTGCCCAAATGAACTCGCACCCGTATTTTGCAGACTTTTCAACTTGTCTTTCACGAAAGGGGTTTTTACTTTTTGCTGGAAGTATTCTCGCGTCGAGCCTATTCCCCGAAATGGCAAGATATAAACCAGTCGCTTTGCTATCAGTGATATCAAAAATCATGGAGAAAACTGTTAATCACCATACCCTTAAATATTTGGAAGGTTTCAATATCTTGAGCGATCATCAATATGGCTTTGGAGAACAAAGATCAACAGGCGACCTTCTATCGTATGTCACCCATATTTGGAATAATGCAATCGAGAGCTTGATATTTCTAAGGCCTTTGGACGTATGTGGCATGAGGGTTTGCTGGCCAAACTTTGAAGCTATGGCTTGTTGGATTGCGTTATTCCAGGTATGGGTGACATAAGACATAAGACATGAAGATTCATCTTCATGTCTGTGACAGCGGTGCTTATAGTATCTGATATCAGCTCTCTGCAGCAGTCTTTGGTACTACTGCAGCTCTTCGTATCTATTGAATGTTGTCCGCCTATTCGAGGGCAAGAATTCAGCCTTCAGAGGTATCTGTTTCTATGTGAATAAGTGGAATTGGAACTTAGACGTCGTTGCTGTGAATTTGTATGATTTGGGGTTGTTCATACATCCTGCATAAAGGTGTGTCCACTAGCCCCATATTATGAAGGTGTTTCCTTAATTGACAGTGACCAGTCAGAAATTCTACTGTTAAGAGTGATCGCCAGATATTTCTTTGGCGCCAGCTTCGCAGAGTCGCCCAGGGTGATCCTGGCAAGATTGCATCCTTTGATTCCATCCCATCTCTTCAGGGATTGAGCATGGATGTAACATTTGGCTAGTTCTGCAATTGTTGAAGCCATCAGGCCGTAGGTGCCACTGGGTCCTAAAATTTTCAGTCCAGCCGCTTCCTTGGCTGACGAGCCGGAAATGTGATTACCTTTACTCCTGTCGTGCCATTTAACCCACCTCAGCATAATGTTATTATCTACCGAGGCTTTGGCTAAATCTTGGTGGCATTCTAGTACTAGCCCTGAGGTAACACGTTGTCTGTTTAAGGCTAATAGGGCTTATATGCTGTCGGTGCAGATTGTTATGTTTTTGCCAGAAATTATTTTTCTGGTTATTTCTTTTGTGACAATTGAGATACCAGCCAGTTCTGTTTGGACCACGCTGGTATTTTTCCCATTCGCCACTCAATCCTTAGGCTGAGTGATCTGGAGTACACTCCATATCTTGAGTTTTCTAAGGTTTTTGAGCCGTCTGTATATATGCGTGTATCATTTGTAGCATCTGACTCTGTGTTCTGTTTTATTTGTATTTTGTAGGGTTTATTAAACCCAAACCTGGGTTCAACTGCATCACTGGTTGCCTGCAGCAGAGGTTGCTGCAGGCAACTACTTCCTACTTCGGGGTTTACACCAGCCGTGCGCAATTGTAACATGGCCATTAACGCAACCTCCTCAACGTACAGATCCAGAGGGCCAGACCCGTTATCAATTCTGTTGCCGCGGTTGGTGTTGTTCTCATGGCTCCTGTGATGTTTAAACGAGCCAGTCGCCTTATATGATATAATTTTTGGACGTCCGTTGCTTGTAGAACTTTCGGTCCCCATGCAATGGCTCCGTACGTTAACATAGGTCTTATTATTGCAGTGTAGATCCAGGTAACCACATGGCGTGAAAGACCCCATGCGCGTCCTACTGTCCTCCGACATTGCCACATATGCTCCACTCTGTAGATGAGAGTTCCATGTTAGCTTCCTGTCGAGGATAGTACCAAGGTATTTCACCTCTTCAGAGAAGTTTAGTTTGCTTTTGTAAATTTCGGGAGGTTTTAAGCCCCATAAAGTTCTTTTCTTTGCATAAACAATTGTGTAGAATCCACTATTGTTGAGGTGATTAATCAGGGTATCCAGAAATATGTTCCAGAGAAGAGGTGATAAGACTCTTCCTTGTGGACATCCCCTCATGACCAGTCCTCTCACTGTGATGTCTATCCATTCTCCTGCTACCAGGGGTACATTCCTGGAGTATAGTGGCTGGGTAATTGTTGAAGAGGTTGTTTTATCAAACGCTCCCTCGATTTCTATGTCTATACCCATGGTGGATTCGTTGTTGTCCAATGATCTTTCGATTCTGCCAACCACATGGTGAAGGGCCGAATCAGTAGACCTTCCCGGAGTATATGCATGCTGATTTGGATGAAGTGGGTTGTGAACTAGTACTTCATCTCTTATGTACCGTCCACATAGCTTCTCCATAGTTTTCAAGAAGAACGATGTGAGACTAATTGGTCGGAATGTTTTGGGTAGGGTGTAGTCCATCCTACCTGGTTTGAGTATAAATACTACTCGTATTTCTCTCCACTTACTTCAAACATACCTCAGAGCTATAGAGGCTCTGAATATTCCAACCAGGTGCGGCATAAAAACATCCAGTCCCCATTGAAGTAGGGCTGGTCTTATACCGTCAGGTCCTGGTGACTTAAAGAGGGAAAAGCCCGATATCGCCCATCTCATCTTGTTCTCGTCAATTACTGCACTAGCAGATTGCCAGTCGTGTTGTGAGGGTGTTGATGGTACTTCCATCCAGTTCGTCGTTCCATGAAAGACAGAACCTGAGAAATGAGTTTCCATAAGAATCTTAGCACTCTCTTAGAGGTTGGCGTCTTTGTCGCCATATTCTTTCGTCAGGATGCCGCTACTCTTATGGTGGTCATTTGAGAGTGGCTTCTGTAGCCTAAAAGCTAGTGGGAAGTCTTCGACTGTCTCACAGTAGGCTCTCTAGGTTTGTCTTTTTTTTGTCTGCAGACTTTTTTGAAATTTCTGAGGTTGGATTGATATATACCCCAGTGCTCTTCGAGTCTTGTACGTGTTTGCCTTGTTAAAGGTCATTCTCGCTGTCTTCCTTCTGCTCGAGACTTCGTAGCGAGCGGACGTGTTTTACGGAGCAGTAAGAATTGTTGATTAAGTGTGCAAATTTTCTGCTGAAACACGATAAGAATAATTAGTGAATGTTTTCACATTTGCATTTGCGATAAGGTGGCATTCGCCAAATCAAACGGACCTTCGAATATAACTGGCGGGCCGTTTTCACAAGAAAATTCAGGAATATCGGACCTTAAAGCATACGTTTCGGACTGTTTTCGAAAATACACTCCAAGTTGTAAATTTATATGTAGGAGATGGAAAACAAGAAAAAACGGAAACCTTTTGACTTGGAGCTGGATCTGGACTAAGATGAGAAAGACATCTTCCATCCAAGGACTGGAAGGCCAAGAACACCACCGCGTATATCACCAATCGTTACAGGAAGTGAGGAAAGTACTTCCGGAAAAGTGATTAAGAAACAAAGAGTGATCGACACGGTGACAAGAGGCTAAGAAAACGATGCCGGAGACCGCAAAAGAGATCTTTAACAGATCTGAGGAAAGGATCGAGAAACTCCTGGATGAGATAAACAGGAGTCTAAGGGAGGAAGAAGATAGGGAAGCAAACGGAGAGTTAGAGATAGAGATAGGAAAATTAGGGAATGAGAATCAAGCTAGGAGCCTTAATGTGGAGTCCCATCGCCTAACCTCCAGGATTGGAGAAATGGTTGAGACAATTCAGAAGGCCACGACGAGGTACTCATCGGGCAAAATACAGTTCAATAAGGGGAAGCAGAACGCTGTGAGCGGCAGCTTACAACAGATCGTAATGCTTGGAGGGAAAATGAGTATAAGGATGAATGAACTGGAGGTAAGAAATAGTATGTTAGGGAAGACAGTGAAAGAGTTAGAACAAAGTCAGCAAGAGAAAGAAAGGGAAGTTATAACAGCACTGGCTGTAAGACTAGAGGGAATGGTAGGATGGTTTAATGGGTTAGGAAGCGAATGGAAAGGTATGAAAAGAATAGTGGGGGAGATAGAAAGGCGCTTGAAAAAAAGGGCCTATCCAACCCCGGCACAACACAGATCAGAACAGAAGTGAACAAACCTCGGCAGAGCGTGGAACGGTAACATCAGTGGAAGGGTCGGGTGGGATGACCACGACTGAAATGGAGACTGATGACGATATGGAGCAGGAATTCCAGGAGGTCCAGAATTGGCGCAAGACCAGACTTAGGGGTAATAGGGGCAAAAGGACATATCCAACAGAGATTGGTAGACCCAGGCAGCAGCAACCAAGGGAAGGGTGGAAAACACCACCTCCAGCAGAGGAGAAGATAGTCATTGTGAAGAAAGATCAGGAGGATGCAACACCAGCTGCGAGGATCGGCTTATAAAAGGAGGATGCATGAATTTCGTTGAGGCAGTGATCAGAAACCGGAGTGAGGCAGTGGTGGTTACAGGCAGGACATAGGAGGCGAGGAAAATGATTAGGACCGTGCTCCAGGAAGATAGTGGGTGAGTGTTAAGGCGGATCAAATGCCAAATCCACATGTCCTGCTTACAGGTGAAGAGAAAGGATATGGGGATTTGGAACTGATCCACCTCCTGTTGGCACAGAACCTTGAACTGGGTGAAGGTCTCACACAGGAGGAAGTGGAGAAGGTAAAGATTAAAAAGAGGAGAGAATGTAGAACGAATAAATGGAAAGAGAACGTGATTGTAGAGGTGAATCCGAGGCTCTTTCGAAAACTGATGTGTATGGAGGTAGTCAGTATTGACCTAATGAACATTTATGTGGAAGAACATAACAGTCGCAGTGTGTTACAAATGTTGCCGTTTTGGACACACTGCTAAGGCGTGTAGGCAGGAACCGGCGTGCCACAAATGCGAGAATGTAGGGGTCATCGGGGGCTCGGCTGCATCAACTGCAAGAGAGCCGGAGTGAATGCGAGTGAGAGAAGGCACTCGGCAATAGACCCGAAGTTCCCGGTTACATATGAGGAGGGTGGAGCTACAAAGAAGGAAAACGAACTATGTTCTTAGTAATACAGATTAACGTTGGTGAAGGACGTGAGGCAACAGCACTACTGCGAAAGACCGCGGAAGAGCGGGGCGCCGCAGTGGTGTGTGTGCAGGAGCATTGGATAAGAGAACCAAAGTGGGAGGGATGGGTCAGACACGATGGAGGAGAGGGGACAAAGGTAAGGACATGGGTTCGTAACAATGTTGAAAGCTTTGCCCTTATGAATGCAAGAAGCATGAATGGGATAGGAATTGTTGTAGGGAATGAGAGAAAAAGCATGTGAATCATGAACGTGTATGATGAGCCGGGTGGAAGAAGAAATATCAGAATGGAGGGAATATGGAGGATCTTTGATGAGTGGGAAGGACGAAAGATACTGGTTGGGGACGTGAACGCGAAAAATACTGCATGGGGTGGAAACACAATGGACGAGAGAGGAGAAGATCTGCTAGATTGGGTAACCGAAAGGGGTTACACAATCGAGAATGTATGTGGCAGTCCCGCAACTTTCCACAGCAATAGAAGCGAGAGTTGGGTCGACCTGACAGTTAGTAGAAACGTACAGGTGAATGATTGGAGGGTCAGGATGGATGAGACACTGGGTGACCACAGAATGAGTTTACCGAGATGAGGTTGCCGAAGATGAGAAGAGTGACTGTAACGAATGTAAGAAGGACCAACTGGGAAGGGCTAGAGCAAATGCTCACCGACTATTACCCAGGAAGGTTAGATTCAAAAGAAGGGATTGATAGGGAAGCGGAAAGGCTTCAAGGGATACTGAAAGAGGCATGTATGAGACATATACCTATGAATGAAAGGGTTGTGGACACAGAAAAGGAATGGTGGAACGTGGAGCTAGAAAACACACGAAGAAATGTAAGAAGAAGGAGAAGAGAAGTACAGAGTACTAGGGATGAAGGAGAAAGGATGAGATGAATGAACGTTTTCAGGAGAGAGGGGAATAGGTATAAAAGAATGATAGAGAACGCAAGAATCACATGGTTGAGAGAGAGAGAGAGTGGAACGGATCCAGGGTGAAAATCCCTGGGACCGAGCCTATCGATTTCTCAAAGATGATAGGGCCAGGGAGATGCCATCGAATGTCGAAAGAGAGGACGGAACCTTCACCGAGGGGAAGGAAGAATCCAGAAGCACACTGATAAAGAAGTATTTCCCAAAGGACGATCCAGGATACTCTGGACAGGCGGCGAATAAGAGAGAGAGAGAGAGAGCAGGGTGAATGGGTAGAAGAACAGTCGGCCTCTACAGTCGGGGAGCTGCATGCGATAGCAGAACAGCTCCAAGACGGAAAGGCCACTGGAGTGGATGGGGTACCTAATGAAGTACTAAGGAAGGTTACATAATGGAAGGGAGAATATATGACGCAATTATTCAACGCCTGTATGGAGAGAGGGCATTTTCCTGGGGTGTGGAAGCAAACGAAGGTTGTGTGGATACCCAAGAAGTACGAAAAGCCTAGGCCTACTGACAGGCATGGGACGGATTGGACTGGCTTCTTAGCGGTAGAATACCGCTTGAAGCCGCTTGAGGGGGTTGAAGTTCTCTCCGGAGCAATATGGCTTCAGAGAGGGAATGGATACAGTCATGACAGTAGAGAAAATGATCGAAAGAATAAAAGAGAATAAGAGAGCAAGGAGACACAGTCTGGTCGTGGCGTTAGACCTGTCCAACGCCTTTAACACCGCGTGAGCGACAGCAATTGAAGGGAGAATGAGAAGAATGAGAATGTCAGAGAACGTGGGGAGGACATGCATGAGTTTCTTAGGGGAGAGAACAGTCTCCTGTGGGAGAGTCACTGAAACGGTGAACAGAGGCTGCCCACAGGGTTCCAGTCTGGGACCGACCCTATGGTTGATTCTGATGGAAACATGGTTCGAAAGAATGAGGAATATGAAAGATAGAGAAGGCATTGGAGCGCACGGAGTATATGTGCAAGCCTACGCGGACGATCAGCTGGTCATCATCGAAGGCAACTCCGTCGGAATCATAGAGGAAAGGTGGAAGCTGGTATGGAATGAATGCAAAGCATGGGAGGAAGAGATGTGGCTGGGGTACAATGAAAAAAAGACAGAATGTATGTACATACCAGCGAGAAGGGATGAAAGACTTCCGGTCATTAGTACAAATGAGAGAGAGCTAGAGATAAGAATGAATGTGAGATACCTCGGGGTTGTGGTGGACACTGGATTGTTATTCATTGACCACCACAAGGAGGTGAGAAAGAAGATGAGTGTATTGACGGGTGAGTTAAGGAGGTGGACCGAAAAGAATGTCGGGCTGAGGAGGGAATGCGTGAGAATCATTTACGAAAGGATAGCAAAATTGGTGATGCTATACGGGGTCAAAGTATGGGGATACAGAGTGCATGACGGCAGAATAAAAAGGCAGCTGAGCGCAGCGCAGAGGTCCTTCCTGTTAGCATCAACCGGGGCGTACAGGACAACGCCAACGGCTGCGCTCTGCGTGATGTCTGGGATCGCACCACTGCACGTGGAAGCGAGGGCAAGATACTCGGAATGGAGCCTGAATGGGATAAGAATGATTGAAGACAGAGTGAAGGGAGGTGATAGGGTATCCGCATGGATGCAAGGGGCATTGCTGGGGGAAGAAAGAATGACTGAGGTGCATGTGGACGCCGGGATAAGGTAAGAAGAAGGTAAAGTAGGAATAGGATGGACATGAGAGAGAGAGGAGGATGAATGGGTAACAGGGAACGAAAGAGTCAACGAACAGAGCAGTGCGAATGAGGCGGAGATGATTGCGATCGAGAAGGTGGTGGATATGTGGAGTTTGGAAGAGAACGTTATGATAGTTAGTGACTCCGCAGTGGCTGTGGAAGGGATGAAAAGGGGGAGAACGAAGAATAAGAGGGTAGCGATGATTCAGAGAGAGATTGAGGAGAGGAATGAAAGGGAAGCACAGACAGGCATTATATGGAGGAAAGGACTCAGCCGACAACATAGGCAATCGGAAGGCGCACGAGGAAGCCACAATGGGGTAGGAGAGAGAGAGAGAGTGTGACTTGGGTGGTGAGAAGGATAGGCAGTAAGAATGAAGAGCGCAAGAGAATAAAGGAATTCATCAAGGGCGACTGGCAAAGGGAATGGGAGAGCAGAAAGACTGGGCGACTGTTCTACAAGTTTTGGTTGACCTTATAGGTCAACCAGCGGTTGTCTGACAGAAATATGGTCCGCGACTTGCCAGTCCTGGATTTTATTTGATATTTTGACTGTTGTATATTTGCCTTTTCCATCTGGACATTCCACTTTAACCGCAGTGAGGACTGAGGTGCTGAATTGTGCCATCGGAAAGACTCTGTAATTCCTAGGAACGTAAACAGACGTTCTAGGTTGCTGATTGCTTGTTAACTTGAAAATTTGACCAGTTAGGCTACTGAAACCAGTAACTTTAGTCTTTATTATCCAGGGCTCTTTGATTAAAGTTATTATCCTCCCCCAATACATCAAGGTGGCGACATAGTGTTGCCGTTGCCGCCTTTTTGTGTTGGAGATTGCATTGTATTATATTTATCTTTTTTCCAACTTTCTTGCTCATGGGACAGTTGTTGGATTTAAAGTTACTCTCAGAGATACATCTGCGCCTTTAGGCGACCAAGCACCCTCTCCTTTTCACCGGATGTCGTCTTGTGGGCGTCCTCCGGGATCCAGAGCGAGGCTTTGGTAAGCTTTAGGAGCTTATCCACACTGACGACCGCAAGGGATGCCTCCTTCCACGGCTCACTATTCATTGTGGCTTTCTTCAGCCACTCGATTTGAACGTGAGCGGTTTGCTGCTGCTGCTGGAGGCGGAGGAAATTATCTTGTCCAGCTCCTCCAGCAGTTGTTTTTTAATGAGACTTCCCCGTTCTGCGGTAACCCAACCGTATGGGTTAGTCTCATCTGTGATAGCGACCTTGAGGTGTCTAACGGCGGCCTCCACGAAGGTTTTGGAAGGTGCAGCGACATTACTGTTGCTGCGCGGCTTCTTCAACCTTCTTGGGGTTCCCTCTGTGGAGGCGCTCACGTGACGGCGTTTTTCTGAGGGGCATCCGGTTCCTTAGCTTTTTTCCAGGCGGAGCTCTTGGTGCCTGCCGCCTCACAGTTGGAGGTGGGTGGAAGAGGAGGAGAGTGCACTTATAGTTGCTGCCATTCCTGCCTCTTTCGCTCTCTTTCTCCTCTTGGCCTTCGCGCCGCAAATGCGCTTACGTCTTGGCCTTTGTGTTGCGTCACGAGGTGATCTGCAATGCCTAGCCTTTCAGAGCGGTAGATTGGGGTGGACATTTCTGTTCATCCCCTTCCACCGCTGTAGATTGAGGTAAGCATTTCTGTCCAGCTTCGGGATTGGTTGTTTTTTTATTGTATTCATGTGTGTTCCCACATGTAACAAGGAAATAGTTGGTCATCTCTGGCAGAGCCCCGCATTACCATAGGGAGGCTGAAAATAATGAGGCTTTGCCCGGTTCCCCAAGGAGATCGTTCGTAACCGCATATCACCCTGCGGCCATTCAGTTGTCGGCACGATTCCTTACACCTTAACTTGGGTAGGCTGGTCCACGGTGGCATGTTTCGTAGTGGATTTTGGAAAGTGTTTTAGATTCCCTCATCCTACTTATTTCTGCCACTGAGCAGGAGTTATGCGATCCCGTCCGTAAGGCTACATTGGCTTCCTGGATAGGGCCCCCAGTCCCCTGGCCGTTCCCCTATTCCCACCTGGGGACGCCCACGATAGACAGCCCAACCCATGGGTTTAGGGATATTATTATGGATATTATTGGCAATACGAGTATTTCTGATATGTGGACTGAATCTAGATAGATGAGAATTTTGAGGAGATCAAAGTGAAAGGTTTCATTTGGGAAATTCAATTTTTCAAAAATCGACGGAATTCATAACAATTTCATTGTTGCAGAATATCTTATTGAATAGGATGACACAGTTTTTTTGCATTCAGATTGGTGCAGTAATTTATCTGTTGAAACGACGATAGGTTAAACTCAGAGAAACTCCAAAATGGGTGTCCAAAGTAGCTTTTACTGAAAATAGTTTGAACTAGGATAGCAATCAAGCATTGTCAATATGCAACTAGTGAAGGTCTGCATTGAACTAAACAAGTATTTCTATGAATTATTGATTTGAGCAACAGAATATTCTTATGAAATTACAAAGCTTCTGACGATGCTTCAAATTCAAAATTATGCGAAGTAGGTATCAATTTTCATTGACTGGAGAATTACAAGACAAAAGTCGAAATAATAGATCTTTAAACTACTAATTTCAAATGAAAGACAATACGTTGAAAATTTTCCTCAACTCCTCCACTTATTCAGACTGCATATTTGAAATTTCATGGAAAAAAGAGGGTTTTAATTGTTGAACTACTGAAGAGGAAATTGGAAATGAAACTTTTACTTTTTTTCTACTCACAGATAATTTCCTGTGTTGAATTTTCGCGAATCTTTAGATTTGATGTTTTCAAAACTGATTATTAGCAGTGAATCACAAGCGTTATTAATTACACTGCAATTCATTGATCTGAAATTGAAAGTTGAATATAATGACACTGTTTTTGTTTCCTATTTTACCTAGTAGGTATGTATGATTCAAACTCAGAAGCATGTTATGTTATAACATTACGTGTTAATATATTTTGGATATTACGTCCATTAATGTTCAGGTTTCAAGGTCTTGGTAAATTGTTATAGTAGTGATTATGTAATTTGAGTTCATTCATTAGTTTGTTTCCGTCTGACGTAGTTAGTGAACATTCGAATCCACATTATTAATACATCAAGTGAATGTTCGAGATCCTTTGAAATTGAAAAACCAAATATTTTGGTTCAACAAGAAACACTTTGACACTTAAATTTGAACATTTGATTTATCGAATAATGTTCAAAATATATGTTGGCCAATCTACGTATGATTTTTATGATTCAACTATAGTTTGCCCTTTCTTTACTTGTGTAAAGATGGGGAACATTTTTTTCAGATTACAAAAAGTGAAAATTGTAAAAAAGGTCGATAAGAAACTATAGTTGTTTCAGTTGAATATTTGAAATATCTACCAGATGTTTTCGAGTAATTTTGAGTACACATTCATTGAAATCTGAAATATTTTTTCATCTGAAAATACTATTATAAAATTCACTGTACGTATGCATTGAAAAACTTTGGTCACTATAACTTTAGTGAAAAAACACAATCACAAACTTTGANACCGATAATCTATTTCAGAAAGAGTTGTTCAGGGTGTAATGTCCAGTTCTTGTACATTTTGTGAATGAATTCGAGTATTTATTCAAAAATAACAATTTTTTACTTTGGTAACTTATTTTAACTGGTTGGAATAAATTTCACAGATCATAACCTCATCAATAAACCATAATCATAAACATAGGTAGCGAATCGAAATGAGTCCATGTTTTCCTGAATTTTTCTAAATTAAAAAATATTCAACTGTCTTATAATATCGAAATCAAGAATGGACTTTTCGTAAGTTGATTTATTATAATTATTATATTCTTGGTGACAGGTGAGAGACCGAATCCGACTAACTTCAGCTTTAGTGGTGGATCCTCTATATCTTCAACATGGTTACTCAGATGCTACAATTGATTATAGACATTGGGGAGTTCCACTCAGTAGAAGATTTAGATCACTGAAATTATGGTTTGTGCTACGCAGTTATGGGCTGTCAGGACTGCAGAAATATATTAGAAACCATATCAGATTAGCTCAAAGATTTGAGGAGTTGGTCCTCAAAGACAAAAGATTTGAAATTTGTAACGAAGTTAAGGTGAGTTATGAAAAATTGAATATGAATGAAATAAATGATTAAGTGGTTGTTCAGAATTGAGGTTGGAAAAATACCGTATTAATTTCAGTTAGCACTCGTTTGCTTCCGGTTGAAAGGCAGTGATAAACTAAATGAAAAACTTCTCAGCAATATTAACGCTTCAGGAAAACTGCACATGGTTCCATCGAATGTTAATGATAAATATGTTATAAGATTCTGTGTCGTAGCAGTTAATGCTGAAGAGGCAGACATCGGTAAGAATTGATCATTTCAGGAAAGTTAATCGAAAGTTAATACATTATTTTTCAAGATCATGCCTGGGAAGTTATAAGAGAATTTGCAGATGAATTATTGGAAGTCCAGATCACAGAGAAAGAACAGGTAATTTGAATATTATAATTACATGTTTCGGAGTTGATAGTTACTGAACTAAATTTAGCAAACATTCTTATCCACAATTCGAGTCCAATTCGTATGGCAGCAACCGTTTCAGCCTATTGAGTTGTGTCAGTATCTGACAAAGTAGGAAGGCTAATTTGAATTGACTGGTCGAATGCCACTTTCGACTAGAAAGTATTAGCTATATCAGTGTGATTTTCTGAGTAATAATAATAATAATAATAAATATGCTTTATTGTCCAAAGAAAAGCTCTTATTGACAAAGCTATGGTGAACATTTTGGGAAAGAAAAAACAGTCAAGTGCATGAAATCAGAATATGAGCTAGTAGATTGATAAAAATATCTAGAGTCCTACCATAAATATAAAAAATAAAGTCTTGTTTTCTGAAAAACATTGGTTATTTGAAGTTGGTTTTAGAAGAAAGTTCTCAAGGGATGACATACATTGAAAATATGGTATATTTTTACAATATTACAATATACAATACAAATACAATATAAGTTATAGTCACGATCAATGGTTCTATTCCTCCTCTCAAGAAATGCCATTTGAATATTTCTGTTCTGTGTGTTTGATGTTTATTTACATGTCTAAAATGGTTTGAATTGAAATTGTAATGACGGCAAAATTCAAAATCTACAACTTTCTAAAGATGTATTGATTTTTTATGAGAGAATTTTCGTATTACTACAACCAGTGACTTGGTATATTCTATATATTTTCCAAAATATATCAAAACTACTTACTCTCGATATCTAACCCTATTGAAAATGTTATAAGATCGATTCGTTATAGCAGTTTTCAAAAATTCAATGTCGTCCTCTTCAACCATCTGTAACATATCCTCCCCATGATCACTTTCTTCTGAATATTCCGCATCTTTTGGTTTGCTGGCTGGAGGAGGTAGACTGGGTAAGTTTTTACGTTTTTTTGTCTTCTTTATAACCCCTTGCTTTATAAGTTTGGTTTTATTCTGATTGTTCCTTTTTGTTTTGGCTACTTTCGTTTTCTAAAATATAATTGTATTAGAGGTAATAGATGACATACAAAATTTTCTTACCGCAACCATTATTCCAAAAATGAATCTAAACTAAGATCTTAAGGGCCACAACTTATCATGTCTAGAAACCACAATAATACACTTTAAAAACCTAACCTCATATAACCACAAGTATGTTGTGACATAACCTTAATATTCTTCGTTTATCTTTTCTGGTTTTGGCCGCTTCTCTGAAAGAAATAAGTCAGCTCCTAATTTGAATTGAACCATTCCTTCAAGGTGGTCGTTAAATTTTACTTTAGCATTATTATATTGTATTTCATTCGCTACATTAAAAAAAATGTTTGAGATAATGGCATATGAACTAAAGTTATTTACAATTTGAGGCGACAGTTTTCCGAAATATCGATCATTGAAGGAAGCTAAGTTTAGATTTTTTTTTTTCAATTTATAGGCAAAAATTATGACTACAAGTTAATGACTAATTGGACTCTTCAGTGGTTTATACTACGCAGTAACTTTTCAGTTTGCTCTTTATTACACTTCAGCAGATACTTTATTGATTTTGATTTGTTTATTTTTTCAGATGGTGAAAAGTTATATACCGAAAAAACAGTAAGAAATATATGTCCAACTTCTTTCAGAATACCTAGAGACCAACACAAGACATTTTTACATTAAATAATCCATCGCTTCAAATACTGAAATATCAAAACTAGATTCATTGAACATTCCTTTGAAATTTTTATTTTTTGTACATCAATTTATTTGATGTACATAATGTATGTAAATAATGAATTGATTGTCAATGATTATTTTTAATTTGAAGGCCACCATAAAATATTGACACATTCTCAACCAAAATTTCCCACAGTCATTTGGTTTCCCTTTTATGTCAGGATCGCGAAATGTTCATTGTATCTGAAAAAAATATTTTTCCAAGAAAATTAATAAAACAATCAATTTTTCATTGAGAGTTATTTTCACTACAATTTTATTGCTTGAAAGAGACAAATGGTTCTAAATGAAGTACAAGTGTGAATGATCCATATTTATATCCTCTTGTTACACGGAGTTTTGTCAGTTCGAAATGATTTTTTTGACTTAAATTTTGGTACGAATACTCGATGTTGGAATAATTCTTAGCGATTTACCTTTCTTTTACTTCTTTCTCAACGCACCGGAGGTTGTTACATTAGATGATTATACATCATAATTGATGTACAAAAGGGTCGACCTAACAAGTTCGAAGAATTAAATTTTTGCACAGTTTCTATGACAGATTTATTGTTCTCTAAGAGGATAATGAATGAAAAACTAAAAACAAAAATAATTTAATTAATCACATCTTCAACATTAATACAATTATTTATAAACTCGTTGACATTGATTTGTCATCCACTTATCCTCTGTTGCTGATGGTACTGCCTCAATAGATTTTTTGCAACATCGGTATGTCCTAAAATTAAATAAATATGTAAGAATAAATAGGAGTTAAAATCTATTGAATAAAAAATAATCTCACCAAGCTGAAGTTCTATATAAATGAACAACATGATAATGTGAGTGGGAACTTGGCACGTTGCACTTTTTTGTTGCCAGATTTGCCTGAGCATAGTAGCCGCCTGATCTAGTTGACCCCGTATTGTTTTCGCCACTGCTATGTTGTACTGCATCACTGCTTGGGCACTTTGAAGGGTATTGGGAAACCATTCTGCAAAACAATACAGTTTGGGGTTGGATAGGATCGTTTTATTTCAAACTGTCCATTTGTTCAAGAGGGATCTTGAATTTTGACTTACTTGCCGGTGGGTTAGTTTTCAATGTAATATTTTCAGGTTTCTCTTTGTCTTCTGGAAGTTCGAAGGATATATCTTTAATACTTTCTGGATTGAGGTGTTCCAAGGCTTCTGATATTTTATCAAGTAGTACCAGAGATTCAGCGGCGTACAAATGTGCCAACAGTCTGAAATGTAGGTTATAATTAAAATTCATCGCCGAATGTCAAAATTAATAATGAATCTCCACTTGTGCCTTAAAGAGACGTCTGGGACATAAGGTGGTTGACATTGCGGTATAGATAAGCCAAACCTTTGTAAAGTTTGGCTTATCTATACCGCATCAATTCGGTACATTTATTGACTGGTTGGTTATACATTCCTTTTAATTTTTTCGGAATGTTACTCATCTCAGATTTTTTGATAATTCGTTCACGGAAATTCATATCTTCAGAAAGCGATTTACAAATGATGTTCGGTGATCCGCACCGAGTAAAACGTGGGATTTATGCGTGCGAAATTGCAACTCTGCCATAACAAGGAAAGGCAGGAATTGATTTGGCTGACCAATTAGCCATACTTCTCTCCTGTATTAAAATCGGTAAGATGGTATATACTGTCTGCCTAAGATAAGAAGGGCCAGCATGGGAAATCGGAAACCGTGAGAGATACAAAGCCACTTAAATAAGGAAAAAAATTGACATTTTGAGAGCTTATTTGAATGACATTAGATAATATGTACTTGTCGAACTCGATCTTTGGGCTAGCCTTTAGCCATTTTAGAGATACACTTTCAATTGGAAATAGGAGAAAGTCAACCAAAGCTATGTTTGGCGAAGATGAAGGCTGGGAAATGGTTATAGTATTTTTAGCTTTATCTTGGTGCAAAAGCCAATAATTGATTTTCTACATATCCAGGCATTTTTTCTAGATTGTCTGAAGCAAACCATTAGCGACTTTAATCTCGAAATTACGACTTATATTACGATTTTATATTCAAAATTAAATTTTGAACTCGAATTTCGAGTTCAAAGTTGACTCTATATTCCAATAATAAAGTCGCAATTTCGAGATTGAGGTCGTAATTCCGAAATTAATGTCGTAATGTTGAAATTGAAGTCGTAATTTCGAAATTGAAGTCGTAATTTCGAGTTAAAAGTCATAATTTCGAGTTAAAAGTCGTAATTTCGAGTTAAAAGTCGTAATTTCTAGATTTACAGTCGTAATTTCTAAGAAACAAACATTAAAAAAATGTTGTCCTTCTGCGCTTCCGTAAACACACGAACACAGACATTCAATTTATCTAAAAATTAAGCTCCCTTCTTGTACACCGGCGGTTCAGGTAGTGCCACCAACTGTAAAGGATGTTTGCCTTTATGATTCTTAAAAATTCTATGCAACATTTAACATCTGTAATATACTCTTGTAATATCACTTACTTATGAATGCTCGATATCCTCGGTTGTTCCAAAAGTTCCTTGGCATGCTCCAACGACATAATGTAATCCCCAAGACATAACGAAACGTAGGCACTTGTTACTAATATGCTGTTCCTCAACACAGCGATACCGTCCAGCGAAAGAGGATTCGAGGGAGACAAACTAGGGCTAGGAGGGGGCGCCGGTGGGGTGACCCCGGGAATCAAAAACAAAGGAACTGGAGGAGTAGCGGTGTCCGAGGGTATGAGGAGAGTGGCGTTCCTCAAACAGAGTAAAGCGAACTCTAAAGAAGGCACTGGGACGGCATAAGATTGGCTCTCAGTGCTGAAAATTTGTTTGGGGTGATTGTTGTTTTTTATTGCTGACTGAGAAATTCTTACCTGTACTTCTTGTCTTTTGATAAATTAGATACCAAAATAATCTTTTGTTTCTCTTTGCTCCCCACAACTTCGGCAATCAGATTCTTTTGTTTCTCGAAATCAATTTCATTTGTCTGAAATATAAAAATGGTCCCGTAAAACACTGGATAAAAAAAATTGCATACTATAAGTAATTCAAGAAGAAACAAAAAAGCTCAGTCTGAATAGAACACCAGACTGGTAAAATGTTATGGTGTTTGATATAATTTTGGAGAGATACTTTTATTGTTCTAGAAAACAAAACTTCCTGTTTTTGGGCTATGTTAAAAAATAAAGTAAATACTAAAACCTTACCTATAATAATTATGTCATATATACTGTAATGAAACGGACAGGTAATAAATGAAATAAAAGTTCCTTTCATGATATGTCATATTATAAATTGATATTACAATTTATAAAGCGACTTCTCATTGTAAAATCAATTTAAACCTAATAGGCTCTCAGGGTAATATCAATTTCTGTACCTATATGAATTGTATCAATTTATTAATACAAGGTCAATAAGTTCTTTCAAGGTTCGAACTCACCTCCTTGTGTACCATTACGCAGCACTCCGCCAACCTCATCCATAACCTTGAATTCCTGTGATATCGTCTCACTGCAACAATGAGACATTCGAATGCTTGAGTTGGTCGTCCAGCATGTAACAGAGCGATTCCAAGGTTGTACATCAATTCATGATATTTCGAGCTTCCTAAAGTATATAAAGGTTTCTCATCTGAAATAACAAGAAAGGATATATTTCATCTAGATCTAGAAACACTCCTTTTTAAAGATACAAAATAAAATATTAGTAGGTCTATCAATCATAAGAAGACCATCTGGAGAAATGTCTAACATATAATGACTTATTTTTCGGTTATTATTTCCTATTATATAATGTGAAAATTGAGTTTCAGCGCTAGAAGAGTACGGCTACCGGACTGAGTCATGGCCGATGGGAGAAATCGTATCTGCGTGAAGTTTGGGTCGGTGTATGACAAAGAAAGTATTATGAAAAAATAATTTTAGGTAGTACGGATTAAGGGGTAAACAATAAATGGATATTAAGAGTGAGAGGCCCGGTTTTGCCGGGTATGCCTACAGACACGTACGCTTTATCAAAATGTGTAATGACAGATATGTTTAAAGGATTTCTGGGTCGAATAGACCCATTCACTTTGGACCTAATCTAACCCCAAGAGTTACACTCGGATCAGAGCCGCAACTTCGAATCGGATTTATGGAAGGAAACGGTGACGGACTCTCCAAACTCGTGAAATTTGAAAATTCCTGTTATTTTCTGAACATACCTCGTAACCACTATAAAATATTATACTTACTGTCGTCCTTTTTTGAACCACTTTGCGAATTACTGATATCTCCTTTGAGGGCCGTTTGGAAATAATAACAGGCCAAATTCGGTTTTCCCATCGCGTGGTGTAAGACGCCCATGTTGTTGTAAAACATCAGTGTCGAAGACTCACCACAATCGCTAAAATCATTAAACTTGAAAAACACACACACACACATTTGATATTGCTAGAATATAAAAGTATATGAACATGGCATGATTATTAGTTGACGACAGTTTGGAAAATCAACTTTCATTTGTTATTACTCCAATACAATTCAACATTGATTGTACTGTTTGGCTTGCGTTTCCTCACCCCAAGATGTTACGTAGTTGAACAGTAAAGCGCCTGTAAGTATGGGCGATATAACTCCTCTTACAAAGACGCCATCTATGGGATCGACAGAGAACTCAATATCAAAAATAAACGAGGCTCGCCAAGGCGTTCACTTGCAAAGTCAAGCTTCGACATCAGCGAGATTCGTCTTCTGATGTGTATGGTACTCTGTTGAAATTTTCGGGAACTTTCACGAGAAACTTTCCCGCAAACTTCTACCGGAAATCATTGATGTGTATCGGTAAGAGTTTTAGAGTTAGGAATTAGTTTTCTTCATCTCATGAAGACGCCAACTTGCTTGGTGAAACGCGCGTCGATAAGAGTATTCCATTTCTGGTGATTGGGAAAAGTGCTTTTTTTGGATATATGCTACGTCAGAGGTTCCAGTTTTACCTTTATTAACGGTGTTGATATCTAAGTATATTATTTGCACCGTGTCAAAGCTTTTTTCCGAGTTTTTTGACCTTGGCCGGCAGGTTTTTATGCCTGACGTTTCGTCTACTGCTGCGGTAGATATTATCAAAGGCGATGAGGTAACGGTCGAAGTGCTCGAGTAGTTCTCAACGTAGAAACTACAACAGCCATCTTGATTTTGAACAGGTTGGAGCCTGGCTCCCTCACCCTTATGACTGGCGTTTGTCAGAAGGACAAATGGGTCATGATTGAATGGTGGTGGCGGTATGAAAGTCTTCAGACATCAGTACCGCCCTTCACGGTGTACCCCTACCTGGCAGGGGTGAGATGGATGCAAAATTGTTCATCTGTTAACGGGGGACATGAGGGCCTCATTCGACGGAGTCTTGGGGCCTTCTATATCGGGAGGGGTCATCTACAGCATAGTCTGTAGCTTCCCTAACTAACGGAACTTCAATGCTGTAATTTGTCTCCGGTTGTATATTATCATATGTGAACGAGGCTTCGTTTCTCTCAATTGGATTTGTGTAAAATTAAGGACAGGTAGCCAGATTTCATTAATGTTCCTTGCCTCTTCCTTTCTGAATTACTATTGGATATTGTGAGTGCCTTCTTTGAGAGCATGTACGGCTACAGCTGATTTGTCGTTTTGTCCGAGGCGACAATTTCTTTTGTGTTCAGAGAGACGGGTACCTATACTTCTTGTGGTTCCAATGTAGACCGTTCCAATTGCAGCTACAAGGAATCCGGTGTACCCCAGGAGTTGCTAAAGGCTCTCTGGGGCCCTCATCTGACTTTATACTTTCTCTGATAGTTTTCGCTGGCCTCAATATTGGTTTCACGTCGTGTTTCTCTAAAATTTCCCCAACCCGGTCTGTAACATTTGTACCATAGAGAAGGAAAGCTTTTCCCTCAACGGGCCTAGCTGGGGTTACTTTGTCGTTCTCTCTTCTGGGTCGTATGGCCCACTCGAATTCTACTTCGTTGTACCCATTTTTTAGGTGATTGAATTCCTCACGGAGACTCTCAGGTTCACAGATGTGTTGTACTCTCCCAACCAACGTTTAAGTTACCCCTCTATTTTGTTGTGGCTGGTGGTTAGAGTTTTTATCCATGTACTGTGGGTGTTAGTTTCCAGACCCAAAATTCCATATTCAACGTCTGTTCACAAAAACATCCAAGAAGGCTATTTTTTTGGTCCTTTGGGAGCTGTCTGACTTGTCCATTTAGTCCAAGTCTCCAGAAAACACTGCCAGCCTCTTGGGCTTATTGCGTTTATTCTCACATCTTCTCATGACACCCATTCCATCAGTCTCGTTCCCTGTACTAGTTTGAACAGGTTCCGTGTTGGATGTTCCGTCATATTCTTCTGGACGTAATTCTGTACGTCCATATATTGCCTGCCTCCTGTGATTCAGTGCCTTACATTCGCGTAAGATGTGTAGAGCTGTTTCTATCCCTTCGTTGCATAATCTGCAGCTGAGGTCTCCGTTGTACAGCCGATCCCTACTACATTGAAGTAGTTCTTCGGTTCTTTTCTCGGATAGTTCCCGAATGAAGGTTCTACTGTGTTTGTTGCCAGGTACTTTTGTCCAGTACTCTGTGTGCTTCTAATTGGTCCATGTCCTAATCTGGTTTCGTACCAATAATTTTGGTACCCCAGAGCTGGTGCAGGACCTATATATGATGTTGATGATCCGCTTCTAGCGCATTCATCAGCTTTATCATTACCTGTGATTCCTGAATGCCCTGGCACCCAGTACAAAGTTAATTAGTTCCTGTTTGCAAGTTCATTCAGTTCTTCATGGCATTCCCAGACCAGTTTTGATGTCACCTTCGGGTTTGTTAGGCTATAGTACATTGGGTTGGATTGACAAAGTTTAGGCATAATAAAAGATCGTTTGGCCTCTCTTCACCACCTTGCCATACCACAAACGTGTCATCAATATAACGTAGCCAACAATATGGTTCCATAGCCGCTTGCTCTAAGGTCCGTTGTTCGAAATTTTCCATGAGTAATGAAAATGTTCGCCACCACCGGACTTGATGTACTGCTCATTACGGTACATCCCACTTCGACTGTTACCTCTTCTCCTTCGATAATGTATACCGCAGTAGTAGACGAAACGGTAGACATAAAAACCTAGAGACCACGGCTAAAAAAAAAACCTGAAAATAGCTTTGACATAGTTTTCTTAGGCCGTGGAAGTTAACATTCTATTCATTTACCGTGTGTTGTAGACTGGTGTTCTGGATTATAAAGACCTTCCAGATAAACTCGTAAAATAATCAAAAGAAACTTCACGAAATCTCGTATAACCTTACCTGTAACATAAACATTCGCTTGGTATTGACGTCAAAATTTTCACGGCATCCATATAGTTCCCTTTCAGATATTCGGTATTGGCTGCAAGGTACATTGCGTCAATATTCTGAAACAATTGTACATTAATAATTTAAACCAAGACAAGTAAAAACATTGGCTTTCACGGTCTAAGTCATGATTAGAGAAAACAAAAATCCGGGCTAGTGGGCTGTGATTGAATGGGACTTGCAATACCAAACGTTTCGTATGCTGCTGCGGCAGACATCATCGGTGGTATGTGCGTTGACTGCGAGGACGAATGTTTTAGCAACGACTGACTGACGGCTAATATTACTTGCAGAGGTGTTTCGGGCTATCTTTTTCATTTCTGATTGTATATTTCTCGAAAAATTCTATTGGAAATATTGAAATTTTACAATATCGATTGAAGCGTCTTGGCAATAATTGAATTATATTTATGTGAGAGAAGTCAATATGTGATTTAAGATAACAAAACATCGAGTATGACCCAGATTCCTCACGGGGTACAAGGATCAGTATAATTGTCAATTATCCCCTGAAAAAATAACGCTGGCCGCCTCTGGTCTTCATCAATCGACTGTGACTTGGCCAGGGTTGCGCTCAACTCTACCTGTGCTTCTCGATCGTTCTAGGTGTCGTGTTAATGAGAGCCAACAAAAGCAGTTTGAAGAAGTTATCAGTAATACCCGTTCTGAAAGCAGCCACTGGAGATAAACGATCTTGTGTACAGAATACAACTGTCATCCAGAAGCAAGCCTACATTTTTCGAATTTACATCTATTCTGTGTTGTTGTTTGCATGTTATGCGTTGAATTTTTTTTCCCGATTAATAATGTATATAAATTCCTTCTATGCTTGAAAATTCAACAAAACACAATCAATATTTTTCCTCATTTCCTCGCTAGTGACTAGAATCGAATCAACATGGTCTGAAGTTGCAGTTATCAATGAATTCAGATTTAAAGGAGAGTCCAAAAAAGCTATAATGAGGGCTTTATCTACAAATCCTCTACAAATCCAATACAAATTATAATGACAAATAGCCGTACATCAAATCATGGTGACATTTACTCAATACAAACGTTATGCATTAACGTAATTCTCGGTTTTATCAACGACACGTTCATTGAACATGGGGTTCTCGAATGATTTCTATAATTCTTTCAAATTTATACTAGCGCTGAGTAGAGTATCGGCCACATTTTCTATAAGGAAAACCGGAGTCGAAAAACGGAAATACGATTGGATTCGCAACCTCGCCACGGTAGTCGTATATTTTGCTATCGAAACTTTTTGCTTCAAAGTTGTAGGACAGTACAAGGATGATGAAATTGTGCTGGTCACAACGTCTAAGGTTATGATGGCAGGGTCTTCTGTAACGTACTTAGCGTCCCTGATGATGAGCGGGGTAATATTCCGAAACAGCCACATCCGATTGATACGTGGTCTGGAACAACTGCAAGGAGAATTAGAAGAATTACACGGCAATACAGGGCCCCCCAAACTGAATTTATTTATGAAAGTCAATGCTGCAGCGCAGGGTATCTTCACTGCCGCAGTAATTTTTGTTCCATTCGCACGTCTTCCGAAAGAAGCTCGTTTTTTCGACAGAATTCTGGTCCTGATTGGTTTGTACTATCCGTTAATACTATGTGCTATTTTTACCCTCCAAGTAACATCCTACATCTCCTTCATCAAACTAGGATTACGCCTGATGAACAAGGAAATTGAATGTATGGCTCACTACAGTTTGGACATGCCAAATTTCGAGGGAACGAGTAAAAAACCCACCAATACCATAATGGTGTTGAACAAGTTTTGTGAGGTACATCATCACCTAATTGGTCTGATCGAATCAATTAACGAAGCTTTCAGTATAGACTTTCTGGCGTTGAATTTTTATGCTTTTTGTCAGCTGGTGGTAGGAACGTACTACATTTTCTGTTGGGAGCTGTTGGGATGGAGAAATGTTTCAAATAGTGCTTTCAAGGCATTCTGGTTAGCCACAAATCTAATAGGCATAATAAAAGATCGTTTGGCCTCTCTTCACCACCTTGCCATACCACAAACGTGTCATCAATATAACGTAGCCAACAATATGGTTCCATAGCCGCTTGCTATAAGGTCCGTTGTTCGAAATTTTCCGTGAGTAATGAAAATGTTCGCCACCACCGGACTTGATGTACTGCTCATTACGGTACCATCCCACTTCGACTGTTACCTCTTCCCCTTCGATAATGTATACCGCAGTAGTAGACGCAACGGTAGACATAAAAACCTAGAGACCACGGCTAAAAAAACCGGAAAATAGCTTTGACATAGTTTTCTTAGGCCGTGGAAGTTAACATTCTATTTATTTACCGTGTGTTGTAGAAAATGATGACTGGTGTTCTGGATTATAAAGACCTTCCAGATAAACTCGTAAAATAATCAAAAGAAACTTCACGAAATCTCGTATAACCTTACCTGTAACATAAACATTCGCTTGGTATTGACGTCAAAATTTTCACGGCATCCATATAGTTCCCTTTCAGATATTCGGTATTGGCTGCAAGGTACATTGCGTCAATATTCTGAAACAATTGTACATTAATAATTTAAACCAAGACAAGTAAAAACATTGGCTTTCACGGTCTAAGTCATGATTAGAGAAAACAAAAATCCGGGCTAGTGGGCTGTGATTGAATGGGACTTGCAATACCAAACGTTTCGTATGCTGCTGCGGCAGACATCATCGGTGGTATGTGCGTTGACTGCGAGGACGAATGTTTTAGCAACGACTGACTGACGGCTAATATTACTTGCAGAGGTGTTTCGGGCTATCTTTTTCATTTCTGATTGTATATTTCTCGAAAAATTCTATTGGAAATATTGAAATTTTACAATATCGATTGAAGCGTCTTGGCAATAATTGAATTATATTTATGTGAGAGAAGTCAATATGTGATTTAAGATAACAAAACATCGAGTATGACCCAGATTCCTCACGGGGTACAAGGATCAGTATAATTGTCAATTATCCCCTGAAAAAATAACGCTGGCCGCCTCTGGTCTTCATCAATCGACTGTGACTTGGCCAGGGTTGCGCTCAACTCTACCTGTGCTTCTCGATCGTTCTAGGTGTCGTGTCGCTTCGAGAATATTCCTATCGGCTTCAGAAGACTTCCATTGGCATATATAAACACTATCAACAGACGGATGGGCTAGTCAAGTTGAAAGTGCAGTACGAAGTGAGCTAGCAAAGGCGATAATCATTTGAGAAATAGTCTGAAGTTCAGTTGAAGTTTTTGTGTTGTATTGTAAGTGTAGTAGTGACAGACATTTGGCGTCGGAAGTGCACCTTCAATAAGTCTACTAAGCTCTACTGAGTATGAGAATTTAAGTTCCATCCGAGAGTCAGCTGGAGTTTGGGGCTGAAGTCGAATGTTTGGTAAGACTCGCCTATCAAGAAACACCCCGATAACTTCACCCACTGGATTAGTGTCCATAGTTTCATCGAAGGGGTTCGTGACACGGAGCTGCAGCAGTCGCTGGGAATGACACAACATGAAAAATTGAATGAAGTCATCATTTATGCCCTAGAATTCGAAGGTACAAAAATGGTTTGCGCCAACAACGAAAAGTTCTAGTGAAGGCCGCCAAGAACAGATTGATTCATGGCAGGTCTAGAGGAATTCTTTAAGAAATATTTGATGAATGGAACTGTACCCAGGGCAAGAGGGCGGCCCAAATGCTATAACTGCGGCGGAGAAGGACACTTAAAGCGGGACTATCGATCACGTTCGGGATCCGAGGAGAGAGATTGGGGTTCGGGACCACCCCAACCCCAAAAGTTAGAGGTTCAGAAAAAATAAATTCAGACAATGTTAGGGGGGTACATTGGCTGCTACATCCCAAGCCAGTAGATATTCAATTTCCACTATAGGACGCAACAGTAACATATTGTTGTAAATCATGCCCNTATTTAGCGTCCCTGATGATGAGCGGGGTAATATTCCGAAACAGCCACATCCGATTGATACGTGGTCTGGAACAACTGCAAGGAGAATTAGAAGAATTACACGGCAATACAGGCCACCCCAAACTGAATTTATTTATGAAAGTCAATGCTGCAGCGCAGGGTATCTTCACTGCCGCAGTAATTTTCGTTCCATTCGCACGTCTTCCGAAAGAAGCTCGTTTTTTCGACAGAATTCTAGTCCTGATTGGTTTGTACTATCCGATAATACTATGTGCTATTTTTACCCTCCAAGTAACATCCTACATCTCCTTCATCAAACTAGGATTACGCCTGATGAACAAGGAAATTGAATGTATGGCTCACTACAGTTTGGACATGCCAAATTTCGAGGGAACGAGTAAAAAACCCACCAATACCATAATGGTGTTGAACAAGTTTTGTGAGGTACATCATCACCTAATTGGTCTGATCGAATCAATTAACGAAGCTTTCAGTATAGACTTTCTGGCGTTGAATTTTTATGCTTTTTGTCAGCTGGTGGTAGGAACGTACTACATTTTCTGTTGGGAGCTGTTGGGATGGAGAAATGTTTCAAATAGTGCTTTCAAGGCATTCTGGTTAGCCACAAATCTAACAATCATATGCCATTTGTGCCGTGACACAGTGTTCGAGGTAAGACCTAGATATAATAATATAGGAGCTTGCATCCCAAATCATCCGTTCCACGGTTGTACTTCCCCCGACAACAGGGAGGCCATGGACTTTTGAGTTTGGAGTGTTTACATGACAGAATGGTACTGGATACAGCCTGTAAAGTCGACAGAAGTTCGGATCCCCTTCTCTGCATGGTCCGTGACCATAAGAGAGCAGAAATTGGAGCATTTCTCGTTAGGGCAGCAGCCCGAGCAACTGATAAACTGGGCATAGTTTGCGACAATGAACGAGGCGACCACAACTCTGTCACCGAGTTGGAACCCGTTCAGCAAAAAGCTCAGATAAAAGCCGCAGAGATCACTTTACTTCTGCGGAAACACAAAGATAGGCCAATGCATGGGGTCTTCTTCAATAACATTGGAGATCTTGGCTTATCAAAGCGCCTGATGTTCGCTCTTCTCAGGTCGAATCGGCTGAAGTCGGAAACTGAGATGTTCATCATGACTTGCCAGGATGGTGTCTTCAACACCTTAGTCTATCGCAGTCGCGTGATGGATATAGAGGTTCCTGACACAAGGTGCAGGGCCTGCCGCGAGGCGCCCGAGACCCTAATGCACTTGTTATCAGCATATCCAGCATATGCGGTCCTTCCAGCATATTGTAGTCCTTCTCGACCACCAGAGCAAGAATATATTTATCGTGGAGTGTTCAGCTCCTGGCGAGACGAATATCGTCCGAAAAGAGGAGGCAGGAATCTTAGCCGTACAGATGCAGAAGGCTGTCAATCTTGGCTCGCTGCGCTTGCTCGGGCACATGATTCTCGGACCCACTGGTCACTTACCCGACGGTGTGGGGAGTGGTCAAATTAGTTTGCACATCAACAGTGTGATATTGTAAATAAAAAGAGAAAAACGTCAATACATTCAAGTAGAGAAATGATATAAAAATGTATATACATGTGAAATGACTAGAATTATTAAATATCTCTAGATGTGTATAGGACCATCACATCCACGTCACAATTATTACAAATAATATGAAGTATAAATATAAAATATTATAAAGTTACTAATTCTACGTGTGTATAAATAAAAAAGGTGTATATTAAATAAAC
>NW_019293031.1:25928-61186 GCF_000500325.1 Leptinotarsa decemlineata | reverse complement strand
ACCCCCTTTAAGGGGCTGTATCTTAACACGGGATGCTCCAATGAAATTTCTTTATATGAAAGATCTTTTTTTCGATGAGGAATCACCTCCTTAAATGTTTTACATTTATTCAGTTACACCCTGTATATACAAATAAATGTATAGAGAGGAATATCGATGGTCTAAACTCTAATTTCTTATTTCTAGAAGTATGACTATCGTTCATTTACCGAAAAATCACGTGCTTTTTTTCATTTCGAGGAAATACAAGTGTTGTGACGCTCTAACGCAAGAATGTCCATGAAGTCTAGAAATATCTCTCCCGGTAAATTTTGAATATAAATGAGGTCTTTGTTTCTTTAATTGAAACACCAGCGACCTGACCTTCCCAGATGAAGGTACGAATTTCAGGAATTATTTTGTTTCAGGCAAACAGGACAGGAATTCTGTTGTACGATATAGACACAGATGACCCGGAACTGGAAAATTTGATAGATTTATTCACACTACAAATTGCCAACGAAAAGGTGGAGTTCAATGCAGCCGGATTTTTTTCGATAAATTACAAACTCCTATTCGCGGTAAGTTCAATTTTCGAACGCTAGTGTATTAAAATTACATTTCTCCAGTACACCATGAATATTTAATGATTTTTGCCTACATGGTTGCCCAAAATATTCAAGATATTTTTGTTTTACTTGTTCGTTCAGTGTTTTTAAATTTGTTTCTTAAATGATAATATTAATATCATCTTTTAAGTTGAATAGGAAAACTTTTTACAAGAGATTATTTTTTTTCTTCTATTTCTCCATCATAAAAAGTGCTCCGTCTTGTAATGTTATCCAAAAAGGTGCTGTTGAGGTGATAAGTGTCTTGTTCCGAAACTTCGAAGTCCACCACACACTTCAATGTGATATTTCCACAGAAAACCACAACATGTGTTTCGCTATATAGCGTCTTTGTGACGTCGTGACGTCGCGGTTTTATGAACTTTCAAGCGGAAATCTCACATTAAAGTGTGTTTTTTGAAAAACAAATGTTATGATATGAATTGATCAAATTAAATTTGTACACATTGCTTTATTTTTAACTGAAATTCAAATTAAAGTTCACTGATGATTCAATTGAAGAGTTATTTTATGTTTATTTACATTTATTATCGTATTATCTGAATTAGCCTCAATGTGACAAAGTAGGCATTAATATTATTTTGAAAATAAATAATCACTTCTGAAGACTTTCACTTCAGTACCTTAGAAGGCTTGTTTCAGCAAATAATAGCTTATTAGGAAACACTTTTTTGTGTTATTCTCCAAGCATAAGTTTTTATAATTATAGGATAATTTTTAACGATTTTCAATTCAACTTTGCCTGGTTCAAATGCGAATTTTTGATATTGGTTAAAAATTTATAACCATCGCGTAGTTTTAAAGAGCTAATTATTTTATGCATAAAAGAACCATTCATTAGGAACATGTTATGAAAAAATAAGTATTCAAACTGATACGTCCCAAAATTCTCATAGAAACACTAGAAAATTTCATAATTCTAAAACTACAACTTAGGGGTGATTTTGATAGGCCTTGAGAGCCCCTATCTAAAAAAATTGGACGTCACAATTTGGGCCACCCCGTATATTGATGAAGACCAAAAAAATAATATCTTCTAAAAATACTTTTCTTTCAACAAATGTGCACCTTTCTGGTATTGTGTGTTGTTATAACGGTTAATTATAATTATACTTGTTTCAGATATTTGGAGGAGTTACTACCTATATCATAATCTTAATGCAACTCTCTTATGATAAAACATAATTTATTATTAAATGCATGATCCTTCAATCTAAGCCAGAAGAAAATATGAGGATTCATGAGTTGAAAGTAACCTTCAATTAAACCAAATAGTATTGTACTCACATTCTAAATAACAGAATTGTCCAAATAGATGTAAACTCGTAAGACATACTTTTTGTTGAAATAAAGTGATTTTTCAAGTATTCATTCTTAATTTTGAATTTTATAATTTTAACTATGCTCATTTCAACTTAAAACAGCTGTTAATCAGATTTGAAAAGAAAACATGCTTTTAAATTACCAAAATAATGATTAATGTTTTTATAATACTTTATATGATCACAAGCTTATTTGCAAATTTGCTTATTTGCAAATTCCCTCAAAAACCAATTTCAGAAAGTGCTGATTGATAACAACTCACTAAACTACGTAACTTTAAAATATGGGGTACTGCAAGGACCATTTCTAGGCCTTATACTGTTTGAACTTTGGAAATCATCAGTAATGTAAGATTCACCTTCAATCAGGAAATTAATAATTCATACAAAGTAATGAGTAAATAACTTGACACATTCTTGAAAAATGCTTCTTCTGTTTAATTTCTCATTTATTTCAGTTTCAGTTTCTGTTTCATGAAAAATATATATTTTTCATTATTCTGACTCCTAACCAACCTAATTGCTTAGTACAAAAACTAATTTAGGAAATTTCAAAGTTCACTTTTACTATTTATAATGGAATAAGAATAAATAACAATTCATAAAGCTGTTCATAAATTAAAAACAATAATCCATTAGGTTCCAAAGCTAGTAGACTTAAAAAATTCCAATTACCTTTGAAGATCTCAGTGGATGAACACGATAAGTGCCATTTTTGAAAAATTCAAGATATCTGTGATCTGTGACATGATATAGCATGATTTATTTCAGTAACTTGATGATTCAAAAAGTAAATCTATGAAAACAAAACTTAACATAGTTAATTCATGGCTACCATCAGCTCCATAGATTTATTGGCTTCAGTTGTGAATTTGACTTAGTAGATCACAAACTATTACTGATGAAAATGGAAAAAATGGGGATACGAGATAAACCACATGATTGGGCGGAATCATATCGTTCAAATCGTTCTCAAACCATTGTTCTGGATAATGAACGGTCAAATTGAATAAAAGAATATGCAGATGAAAAAAAATTTGTACTAACACATAATCCGAAAAACTAATTGAGAAATGTAATAAAGCATCTATCAAGAAAATGGGCTAACATTAGATGCAAAAAAACGTTATATATACAGTTTGTCACCGATAAAATGAAAATAATGAATTTGATGCTAGAATGACATGTTGGATACAGTTGAAAAACATTTCATGCTTTAAGCAAACTTCAAAAATAATTCAGAATCCGCCGTTTTTAAAATCAACAAGTTTTTAAATTTTAGATGCAATGTATATTTAATGTACTAGTTAGCATAACTTTTAACAATTTTTATTTTATAGCGCAAGTCTGTATGCATTTTACAAAAGTAAGTTTTTAGTATTCCAAACCACAATTCCTCTGACTAGTCTGATACATTTATGTAATGTCAATTATGTACATTTCCTGATGCATGAATTCTATTCTATTTACCAGTGAAAATATGAATATGAAAGATTGAAATCGAAATATGTATATATGATAAGTATGTATGTAATAATTTCTATACAAACCAAACTAAATAATCTCACTGAAACAACCTTTAGCAGATGCTGTTTCGAAAACTCAAAAATATAACAAATCATAGAATAAAATGTAAATGATGAAATGTTATACAGGGTGTATCTTAAATGATGTCATTAATTTCAGGTGGTAATTACTTGCTATATTTTATGAAAAAAAGTTCATATGAACATGGTTCCCTATTCAAATTATTTCAGCACACTACAGTAAATTTTATTCAAAAGAGTTGAAAAAATCACTTACCGATTTATCTTTGAGCAACACCTGAACTTCTTTGGAGGAAATACTTAATGAATGATTCATCAAATAGCATCTGATCTTATATTTCAATAGTTTTTTTTCAAATTCTTCAGACAAAGGTTTTGGAGGGGGAAGTGTTATCTAGAATTGAACAGAATAACTATTGAAGAAGCCATTTTTTACAGATCTTTCCCAGTATATAGAAAACATTACCTTTCTCTCCTTTCCATTTTTATCCAAACCTTTTAGAGGAATGGAACCTCCATAGATCAAGTTATTCTCCAAATAACTTATGAGGGTTAAAGCTTTGTCAGGTTGTCGAAGGCTGAGTTGTATTTCTATAGCTAAGAGACTGACCTGCTTTGCCAGATATTCGTCTGGAATAAAGACATGAAATAGCAAATAAGAAGAAATAGGTGTTGAATAAATTACCCATCGGCTCGATGAACTTATATACTCTATCCATAATTCTTTGGGCGGCTGTATATTGTCTCTGGTGATAGAGTATTACAGCTTGGTTGTATTGTATAATGCAGTGGTCAATATCATCCAATTTGTCAACTTTTACTTGAAACTGATAAAACAGAATTTACTAATCTATTTTAAATAATAAAAAGCATTTTCTAAAATTACCTGATTACAAATTGAGGTGAGAGACTTCTGTAATTGCTCCGTTTTCTTCAGGTCGCTCTTACAATACTCGACAATTGCTTTATTGTGTACAACTTTCAAATCGTTGCTCCTGCTTTCCAACTTGTTCAGCAGTTGTAAGCAGGCACTATAGTTTTTTCTGTGAATCAAATTTCAGAATAGTAATAAGCAACATAAGAGATCAAGAAACTCACTTCTTAAATTCCTCTAGAGCATTTTGTGCGATTTCCTTTTCTTGGTCAGACACAATTTCTGGTCCTTTTTCTTGTTCCTTCTCAGCCATTTTAAGTTTCTAGTTAATGGTCCTCAATATAATAAATAACTTATCAAACAACGTTCTTTAGCGATGTTTTGGAACTTTTGAGTGAGGTTAGTTGGACAGATTTGACAGAGAGATTGTAAAAATAATTTACGTTCGAATATTAGCACAGCACACTTTTATTATTTCAATAATAAATAGGGAATTTTGTACTCTATACATTGATGCAGTTCAATTATTTACAAATTATAATTTGTTGCCTCTTTTCAGCTTATATGATGTCGTTAGGCGATTTTTGACCAATTTTTCTTTACGAATTCAAAATGAGACTAAGCGGTGCCGAAACAGCCGTATAAATTACCCAAGCTTTTGACAATAATAGAGTTTAATGAACGCATTTGTTCGACGTTGGTTTGCGAAATGACGTTCCAGAGATTTCAGTCTCGAAGATAGGCCCCGAAGTGGTCAACCCACGTTTAAAACCTTTCAGAAACGTTGAAAAGCTCGAAAAGTGGTTGCTCTACGATTTTAACTATCGACAGAAAATGTCACATTTCGAGGTCTGTACTTCTTTGTTTTTGCACAACTAAAATGATCCGTTTTTTGGTCGGACGTGTGGTGCAAAGTGAATTCGTCTACGACAACAGGAGACGTTCAGGATAATGGTAAGACCCACGTCATATTCATGTCTCTAATGACAAATGAAAACCTGCGTATGTGTGAATGTATTTGAAATGAAAATTTATCATTTACAATACATTCTTGTAAATATGAACAAAATACAGGTTATTTCAAATCAAAAGCTTTTTCAAATGCATAGAATGTGAAATAATCACTCTTTACTATATCAGGAAACACTATATTATGAGAGTTATTTAATTGTCTTGCGTCCCTGTTTTCAAGTCATAAGTATATTGTTTCAAGTATGTTCGTTCTTGGATATATTGAGAATGAATTTATTCTGAATTGCAAAACTTCCAGGCTTAGTATATACTAGTCCTAATTGCTGCACAAAAATGCCAGACTTAACATAGAGGTAGCACGAATGAAAAAAAAATTGACCATCCGTTCGACGTGTATAATTCCGTCGTCTTTCAGGACAGACGAATTTGAATTACAATATAAAGATAAAAGTCTGTAATACTTTGAATTATATGATGAAACTTGAAAAAGTTAAGTTTTTACAGTGTTCATTAAATTATTGTCGAACTTAAAGATGAGTGCGTTCTGTGGTACTTTGTCTCTTCAAAATAATGACAAACTCTGAGTGACAAACCAAGTCACAGCATAATGTTTCATATTCTGAGATAAGAGATGGCGCGAAAATCTACACTGTCAATCCATTTAACGCTTAAAGGGGGTGGGGATCATTAGAAAGAAAACAGTGGAAAGGACGTCGTAATGGTGGTCGCGGGTGTATTTTGCAGTAAAAATAATGGTGTTAAATGGTTTATTATTGCCTAATTCTATAATTAATGAGATAGATAACATAGACAAAGAAGTGTATTAACGCTGCGTGAAATTAAATCTTGGTGATAGTCGACTGTTTTAAAACTAGTGAGAATTTTTATTTGTAATGACTTCCCAAGAAGGCCAGACTGTGCGGTGGCTGTAAACATTAGAACTTACATTCTAATGTTGGATCATAAACTTTGTAAGCAGTGATATCGTGCGTTTTAAATTATGGAAAGTACAATGGAACGCGAATCTGGAGCATTAGGAGGACTTTTCCAACAGATTATTCAGGATATGAAGGTAAGAAAATTGTGAATATTTGTTGCAAATGTACCATGGAAATTACTGTTATTCTGTCCTGAATTCTAGTAAATCGTACATTTATCATGTAATTGACCTTCAACTAGCAATTTGCAGTTTCAATTTAAAAATGCATTTTATCTAATTAATTAATTGTTATATATTTTCTGATTGATTAAATTCAACATCTAGTTATGGGTATCTACAACTTTTACTATTCAGGTTGGATTGTAACATCGTTCATTTTTTGAAACATTTATACCAATGATTATCACACATCTTATGTAAAAATGTTGCAATCTCAATGGAAGCCTATGGCTATAATTATTCTATCGAATTTTAACCCAATTCATGTAAGTGGCTTACGAATGCTAAATATGTAACCTGATTGTCAAATTATAAAACTTTTATTCTTACTCCATTGGTTAATTCTGAATCCAGTGTAATAATCAACTTTTCCAGCAGCTAAGAGTTCTTTAAGCATACCAATTTGTTTGTATCATCTGTGTATGTGTATATTTATATAATGAAACTGGTGAAAACAGTGTGAACAATCTATGAAAACAGCTGTTTTGATCATCAAAAGTGTGGATCATTCACAAATGTTTCTTTTGAAGAAAATCCATTTAACAAAACTTCATAAAAAGTATTTAAATATTGGAAAAATCCCAACATAAATGAAAGGGTTAGTAGGTTTTTTTTTTAATTTCTATTGATAAGTAGAACCAAATTTGTACCATTTCACTGACAAATCGAAAGTTTTTGGCATTTTTGTGACATAAATCATATAATTGATATAATACAATTGATGCAAGAGAAACTAGGTATAACCACCACAGTGATTTTTTCTGAAATTCTTATTTGTCTTACTATTTTTCCCGAATGGTCAATCAAGTGCCGATATCGTTTCAGTATCATTGGAGTTAGTTATTGCTCTAATTGGTTCTCATATTCCCAGCAATATATTTCTTATCATAAATCTATTGGTTCCTGATCATGAATAATGATTGCACGAAGATAAACACAGAGTTTTTCTCTCAGCTGGGTTTTTACGCTAACTACAATTGGATTTCATTTGAACTGATGTACATAGACGAAGAGAATTATCTGTAAATCTGATATAAACAAAAATTTCATCACAATTCCATTTCAGAACTAAATGTAAAAGAATATTTATTTTGATAGCAAAGTGAATTATGAATACCCTTGAAAACAACTCCTTTCAGAATGTTGAGTAATATTGATTTTATTTTATATGTGATGTCATTTTCTCTTAAGATTCCAGAGCCTTCAGACATTTCTCATTTCAGCAAAGTATATGATTAGGATTATTCTATTTTCAACAATCCAGCATCAGATCCCAAACAAGGCATCAATACATAAAGGTGTCATTAGAAGGGGGCAATATATGATGTATTCAGTAGGTAGTATCCATTCTTAAGCCTTCACTTCTGCACAAAAAATGACTGGTGGTTTTGCAAACCCCCAAATCTCAGTTTGAATACCAAAATATCTTATATGTTCTTTTGTCAAATACAACTCTGACATGATTTTTTGATAATTGATACTTTTTTGGTGTCAACGTCATCAACTACTTTGGTTGTTAGCTTCGTGTTCCGGGTAGGCAATGTTAATAACTCCCCGAGCCACCCAGGGGGCATCATGGTTATTAGCTGTTCGTCAGCCATGTAACGTTGCAGAATCATCACAGATTCAACTAGATAAATTATTTCGAGGAAAATATCTGGTCGCAAATTCACCGTTTGATTTTAATTTGAAGTACATAAAATACTGGTTAGTTCTTTTTATTTGTTGTATATAAACACTTCAAAGATTCCTGTGAAATAGATTATTTATTTATTTATTAAGTAGGTAAACCTATTTACAAGATTACTCAAGTTGAGTAATTTTTTGGTCACATACTTAGATACTGGAAACAAAAATTATTGAATACAGATCTCATTGTGTAGGAACATTTGTTGGGTAACAGGATCAATTTTTTCTTAAAAAAACAATTGTATTCTTATCGACGTTTATAATTTCCATTATTATTTTTATAATCACCAAAATTTATTTTTGTTTGTGCATACCCTAACGGGCATAAGCATTCAGCTAATCTTTGGATAGCTAAGTAAGAAAATTAATATATTATAGTAGTAACTATTCCCTCGGCTTTCATTTCTTCGATAGTTGGGAAATTTTGCTGGCGGGGTTGGGAAAATTTGGATTCCCTTCCCCCTGGTTTTTCTTTTCGCTACGGCCCTGATTGCAACAACAAATTTCCGAGACAACACCAACACAAAACGACATGAAAACAAACGAATGGCTTCATCTGTGATTCTGATAAGGTGGTGTCTGTTTTTTAATCAATGGCAGACAGAAAAAGAATGAAAAAAGTGTAAATTATTCAGATATTTTACGTATCAAATTGAAATATGCAGTATTAAGGCCATCGACATCTCTTCTAGTGTTAACACTATCGCATTTGAGGATATGTATCATTTCGCTCAAAAGTCTTTTGGATAAATATGGGTGAACATCTAGAATAGTTGGATGATCAAAATCAAAAATGTGTCCATATTCTTTTTCATGTGCAAGGAGAGCTGTGGGGTTTTTTATGTTAAGTTTCTTAAGAGTCTCTCATGTGTTCTGAAACTCGTATTTATGATACCGTTCGGTTTGACCAACGTAGCATTTGTGACAGCTTCCACAGTTTAATTTGTACACAATTGGAGATTTTTGTTATAGAATTGGAATTTTATTTCAAAATGTAATTTCTTATTATGTATGTATCGATTTATCTTATTCGAACTTGGTTTGATTTCTGTTAAGCATTTCAGTCCTTTTTTCCATTTCTTCCTTGATTGAGGCTTCATCTACTGGATGAAAATCATACTACTCCACGGTAGTTAAAATATATTCTATCTTAGACGAAGGATTCATGTATGTGGTGGAACAATGATGAAGTAACTCTAGTTCTGGGCACACTGATGTCTTGTATCTGCAAGAGTTTTCTCTACGAGAAATCTTACACAAATGTCTGCCGGATATAATTGAATGTTCTTCGTGGTATTAGTTGGGGAAGTAGTTGTTTTCTGGCAGGCAGAGCCTACTGTGCAGAAACGGAGGGAGAGGTGGATGTTTCGAATTTTATTTCATATTATTTGTTTTCTTGATGAAGTTTGTTTTAATAAATCTATTGAAATGTTTGAAACAGTAGTGGAAAGAGCTCAAGAACTTACAGAACTGCTTCGAGGAGGGAAAAAAAAAGCTGGCACAAGTTATTATTTCTCAGGGAGACTACTTTGAAGGGGACAAAATATAAATTGATGAATATATAAATATTTTTTTTGAGAAAAATTAAAATTTCATTTTTTGAACAGACAACTGATTGCAACCCTAATACAAATTGAATTGTATTTCAAATTATGTCTGTGCACTCTCCGAGAAAAAAAAAACTTCTGTAGGACATCGTGATATACTATGAAATAACAATCGATTCAAATTCGGAAATAAGCTGAGCAAAGATAAAAAAATAAAATCAGATATATCAAACACAATAAACAAATGGTTTCTCTGACTAGTAGTCATTGACTACGTCACACGTCACTGTCAAGTGTCAAAAATGTCATTCATCACAGGTCGTGGAATAGGATCAAGAGTTAACGCAAGAGAGAGAAATAGAGCATGGAAACTGCTAACACAAAACAATTATTAGCCAATAATAACTCTGGTCAGAGCTCTTGCAATAATGACACCTACCGATGCCACCGCTCTATCTCAGTGATCAATATCAGCAGATAATCTAATCAGAATAACCTTCCAAGTTCGTCTGAATACCGAACTATTGCAACAGAGAGAGTTGCTTGGTTTTTACCAATGATCATTATTATTTCAAACTATTGCAATAATTTCAACACCCAATCTTGAATCTCCATCATCGCACCTACATAAAGACATCCATCGTCCTCCTTTCATTCCATCCAGAACAGCTTTTTAAAGACCCAGTAAATTTTATCCGCGATAAGGCAAAATACTCGTATACCGATATACCCACACCTCTTGCTCTCCTGCACCTCTCTACGTCTGTGATGACTACTTCAAGCAGTGTTGCCATTGAAACACATCAAAATTATGTTCACTCCAGAGTTAATTGATCATATTCGTTGAGGATTGAGTGGTTACAGAGTTTAATATTTCATTGTTTGCCATCAAGGTCCCCATAACTGTCAATGGCTTAAGACAAAATAATTAAGATATTAAACATATATTTGCACCATTTCATTGGTTAGATCTTCTAATCAAAATATGAAATCCGGTCACTATACAGTCCTAATCAGATATGGTCAATTTTAAAATTAACCTCAAAATTTCTATATGGTGCCATCCAAGGAGCAAGAATTGAGTTGTAATGACATAAGGGGTTACAACTGTTGAAAATTTTGGTCGCCATGTTTTTGACGTCATTGGAGGAAAACACCGCTAAATTTGAACCGATATGGATAATCTTTCTTTTTTTCAGAACACCGTTTAACCCTACAGAACCTGCAAAAGAGTCATCCATAATTTACATACAAGTTTCAGATAATAATAATATACAGGGTGTAACTAAATAAGTATAAAACATTTTAGGAGGTGATTCCTCATCGAAAAAAAAAATATGATCTTTCATATAAAGAAATTTCATTGGAGCATTCATTGTTAAGATACAGCCCCTTAAAGGGGGTACATAAAATTTGTATAACAATTTTTTTCACAAGCATTAAATAAGTTACAATATTGAAATTAACCTGACGTTTTGTACTACCAAAAAGACACTTAGCCAGTAATTTATTTGGTCTACCCCATGGTTGTAAGGGGTGGAAAACGCAACCCCTAAAATTTATTTCCAATGTTACTTTTTGACAAATAAAAAATGTAAGACAAAAAGTTACATTGGAAATAAATTTTAGGGGTTGCGTTTTCCACCCCTTACAACCATGGGGTAAACCAAATAAATTACTGGCTAAGTGTCTTTTTGGTAGTACAAAACGTCAGGTTAATTTCAATATTCTGACTTTTTCAGTGTTTGTGAAAAAAATTGTTATACAAATTTTAAGTACCCCCTTTAAGGGGCTTTATCTTAACAAGGGATGCTCCAATGAAGTTTCTTTATATGAAAGATCCTATCTTTTTTTTGATGAGGAATTACCTCCTTAAATGTTTTACACTTATGTAGTTACACCAATTATTATTGTTGTATATCTATACGATTTGGTCCAACACTAGATAATCATAAAAATACATCCTATGGCAATTATGATTCAAAGTCATCCATTTGACCATATTAGAAGATGGTGATTACACTTCAGTAATAGCGATAACTTACAAATTTTGAAAGTGTATCTGATTTGTAAGAATACGAAGGGGGTCTGAAAAGTTTCCGACCTAACAAAGATACAAGACAGTTCTTCAAAATGTTTTTCCAATATAGTCTATATTTAACTCTACACTTCTCCCAGTGATGTTTCCATCTCTGTAACCCAGTCAAATAGTACTCGGTGTTTTTCTCTGCAAAATAATTGTTTACGAAGGTGACTGCATCTTCATTTGACGAAAATCTGTCCACCAAGCACACTTTTCAGAAGAGAGAACAAAAAGAAGTCGCTTGGGCCTAGACCTGGTGAGTAAGGCGGATGGTTCAAACGGTAATTCGTGGAGTTTCGCCATGGCAAGAGGTGTGAGACGTTGCGTTGTCTTGGTGAAACAGGATTTTTTTTCTGCAGGTGTGGCCATTTTTCCGCAAGTTCTGCCTTTAAGTAATGATGCGTAGTACGCTCCTGTAATGATTTTTTCTTTTTGAAGATAATCGATTGAAATAACACCATGACTATCCCAAAAAACACGTCGCCATCACTTTCCCAGCCGAAAAAACAGTTTTATTTCAGAATTTATCAGCATTATTATTCATTTATCAAATAAGGACTTGACTGAAGTTTATAAACCAGTTTTGAAAGATCTTCGCTAGTGCCCCATATGTAGAAAATGTCCCTTGATATTTGTCTCTAAATCGCTCCTTATAATTGAAGGGAGCATATTCTATCAGTTGCATTTGAGATCCAATCACCAGGATACCTTAGTATTCGATCTATCAAGTATAAGTCACGTAAGTATTCTTAAAATGTTTTCAAGTCAGATGTGGGATGGAATTGGCCGATACTTGATGATAAACCATAACATATTTATGTCAAATTTTATTGAGAAATTCACTAAACAGTTTACAAAACCGCAACGCGTGTTCCACTATGAAATAGGTAACACTTCTGAAGTGTTACTTGAATACAAGTTAGACGTCAAGGCAGTGTTTTTGTAAATTATACTAAACGCACAAAATCCATTGAACATAAAAGGTCACAAGTCATTAATTACCATCCACAAATCATTAACAAATGGTCGATTGCCGTAGAATAACTACTTGAGTACATTTCAGAACTGCCAAATTAATTTCCCTCAAATAAGGTACTCCTGTGTCTGAAGTTAGCCGTATTTCGTAACCCTTCCTATAAATTAACTCTGCTGCGAACTGAGATATATATTCAGTGACAATTTTAAATTACGGTCCTGCCGTTACTTCGTTCGTAAATTGTTTTGATTTCTTCAAAATATAGATAGGTACCCCCTAACACAATGAAAATTCGTACTTTTTCGTTTCGGAAATTTTTGCATTGCCGTAATCCTTCTTTCGAGGCTTATTTTTCCCTAATCAATTATAATTCGTATTATTTTTAGAATTGTTAATCCTGGAAGTAACGAAAATATTAGTTTTTGTTCAAAATTCGATTGTTGTAGGTATAATTTGGTATGATCAAATAGCATCTCAATTCATTTAGCATCTTGAACGCGTAGGTTTTGCTTGGTTTCTATGGCAGGAAAAATGAATGCGTTGTTGATATCTGTTGAGAACCATCAGACGTTTATGAACATATCAAAGATGTAGATATTCAAATGATATGCTATTTAGTTATGCAAATTCAAATAGAAATCCTTTTTCAGCAAGGAATATGTATGATGGGATGATTCTGCAACTTAACATGGCTGACGGACTGCGAATAGCCATAATACTTCCTAGGTGGCTCGGAGAGTTATTAACATTGACTACCCAGCACACGAAGTTAATGACCAATGTTGTCGATGCCGATGACACCCAAAAAATCCAGATATATGGGATGTTTCAAGTTTCTCAGAAATTGTGCGAAAATATGCAATTTAATTCAGTATGCGAAAATTAGGCGGCAATATCTGAAATTGGGCAAACAATTACTCTCCGATCGGCAACACTGGCCGCATGTAACCATAGTACCGAGAGCGACGAAAAATGTGGGCGTTTTTTTTCGTGAAATCTAGTAAGCGTGCAGAAATTTCTAGAGTGGGTATCGCGTTTCTTCACGGTGTCCATTTACGAACATGTGGTCACTGAGAGGAACGCTTCCTCTTTCTATAAACGGAGACCGTTCGATGCGATGGTTGGAGGAAACCGGTGGTATGCGTCGATTCACAGATTTTTCGATATCGCTCCGATAGTTCGAAGTGGTATTTTATTGTGAACGGATTTGATCATATCTCGATCAAAAACATCGCATTTATGGTGATTCAACATGAGACAGCGCTGTTTCGACCCTCCATAGGTCTCATCAGTGGTGCTAGGCTTGGTGTTGAATCATAAATACGTTGTGTTTGAACTCTGGGTTTCAATCTTATGCTTTGCAGTGAACGCTGTAGTGAAATACAGATAACGATCTCGTCGGCGGTCAATGTCCAAGCTTGGCTTTGCAACTGACCGCCTTGAGGAGTCTCATTTATTTCTGATATTCGATGATCGAGTTCTCTGTCGATCTCATAGATGGCGTCTTCGTAAGGGGAGATGTCGTATCCCTTCTGAATATCTCGACTATATTTGTAATCAAAACAGAATTGTTGATTGTTTCGAAAGCATCTAAAATAGTTATTTATGTAACTAGTGCAAAAATGCATTTTTAGTTCACAATGCATGCACTTTGCAGGTCGAGACGGAGTATGTAGCTGTATTTACTGTTTCAATTTTATCAGGTGGTGTACAAATATTCTCTTCCTCACAATTCGAACTAGACATTTTTATCAATTTTACAACAAAATATTGAAATTATAAACTGACAACTTCATAGTATGTTAGCTGGTAAAGCCGTATATAGGTAACTTGATAAAAAGCGTAGTACTACATGGGCTGAAAAGTCTCTAGACTAACACAAAGATGTCGCTAGTCTTTCAGTTAGTACTAACCTTCAAAAGAAAGCTGTTGTTCATGATATTCTACTAATAAGTTTGTGAGTTACTGTCCTAAGAGTGACACTACTTTTGTTATTTTCAAAACAATGGATCAAAAAACAATTTCGTGTTTATTATAATGGGGAAAAATACCGTTCATCAGAGTTGAAACCTTGGTTTGCTGACTTCAAACGTGGTCGTAGAGACACCGATGACGTAGAAAACAGTGGACTTCCAAATGAGGCAGTAACACCAGAAAACATTAAAAAAAAATAGAAAATCATTTTGAATGATCGAAAAGAGAAGTTTTGTGAGTCAGTTGACATTGTACAGATATCAAAAGAACGTGATGGCTTTATATTGCATGAGCATTTGACTATGAGACAACTCTGTTCAAAGTGGATGCCGCGCGAGCTCACTGTTGACCAAAAATAAGAAAGTCTTGATGATTCTGAACAGTGTTTGGCCATGTTTAACATAACGAACCGGAATTTTTGTATCGATATGTAACAATGGATGAAACATAAATCCATCACTTCACTCCGGAATCAAAACGATCGTCATCTGAGTGGAGAACAACTGGTGAACCTCGTCCAAAGCGCCCGAAAATCAGCTGAAAAGGTTATGGCTTCGATATTTCGGGATGTGCATGGTGTAATATTCATCGACTATCTTAAGAATGGAAATACCATCAACAGTGAATATTATATATCGTCATTGGAGCGTTTGAAGGCTGAAATTGCAAAGAAACAACCGCATAATGTAAAAAAAAATGTTTCATCAAGACAACGTACATTATCACAAGTTAATCAAAACAATCGCAAAACTACATGAATTGATCTTGAAATTGCTCCAACATCCATCGTATTCTCCAGATTTGACTCCTGGCGACTACTGGCTTTTCGCAGACCACAAAAAAATGCTCACCGGTAAGAAATTTCGCTCGAATGAGGAGGTTATTGCTGAAACTGAGGCCTATTCTGAGGTAAAAAATAAATAATAATAATAATTGTTTTTATTGATGATAAGAAAAAAAAATTAAAAATACAATGTATGGATTACAATATATAAAATTCACTCACGTACCTATCAAAAGGCAGAATTCAATTACTGATTTTGACGCGAATGACTCGATCAGAAGTTGCTCTTCCATTCAACATCGAAAAAAAAAAGAAAAATATTGTACATGCACAACATACGTAAATCCTAGATATATTTCAATGCCAAATGCATCAGAATTATGTTTGTTATCGCTAACAACAATAAATAAATATAGTTTAAACAAATTAAAAAACACGCTTTTGAAGAACATCGAACTAAAAGATTAAAAATGGGCGCTAGATATACATAAAATATGGCACAAAGCGCCCACGCTTTTTTCACAATAATACTAGTATTTTTCGATAGTTATTGTTTTAAGCTTATTTAAAAAAACTATTTTTTCAACCTTTTAGTTCGATGTTCTTTAAAAGCGTTTTTTTTTAGTTTTTGTAAACTATATTTATTCATTTTAATTTTCTTTTGAACAACTTATCAAGGATGTTACGTACAGCGCCATCTGGCCGCGAATAGACCAAGCAATATCGAGGAGGTTACGTACAGCGCCATCTGCCCGCGAACAGATCAAGCAATAATGCCGATAATTCTGTCAATACAGATCGCGAGCTTGAAAGTTACAAACATACATACAAACAAACATACATACATATATAATACATACAGGTGAAGCTAGTATAAAGCGTGTAATGAAAAAAGTAATAAAAATCAAACTGTATGAAATGCTCATTCACATCAAAATATTTTATTGACAGAGGAGTTGAGGCAATTTATGTTCCAGTAAGTAAATATTGAGTTAATTTCTATAATCTACCGCGGAGAGTGATTTTAGTGAATTGGGAATTCGATTATAAAGCCAGTCCACATTACAAGAGAAGGATTCACGAAATAAAGTGGTTCTGTGGCGGGGTGTAGTTAGTTGATTTCTGAATCTTAGATTCAAATTATGGATGTCTTTTTTATATCTTATTTTGACGTGAAGATAACTGGGTACTTTTGTTGTTATAATCCCATGGTAGGTGATACAAGCATGAAATATGCGTCGAGCTTCCATTTTTAGCCATCCCAGTCTCTCCAAATGATGAGACACGTGTTGTCGCCTCCTAGTTTCTGTAATGAGTCTGAGGCATGCGTTTTGTAGGGTCTGTATTCTCTTTTTATCAGATAAACGTAACGCTGGGTCAAATACTATATCTGCACAGTTGGCGTGAGAGAGAACTAGGGCATCGCATAATATTTTCATCGATTTTTGATTCTATGACTTCCTATTTGAGTATATTCATTTCAAATTACTACCACGTTTTATAATTTGGGAGACATGAGAGTTGGTCAATTATGAGACCAAGATTTTTCGTAGATTCTGTCAAAGGCAACTGATATTGCTCATTGCTGATCGACCAAATAGCATTACTACTGTTTTGGAGGCATTGATCGTCAGGCAGTACTTCTTTGAGGTTGTGAGTAAGGATTTTAAGTCTACATTTATTTGCTCACTAGCAAGTGCTAGAGAAAATTCCAAAAATCGTTTATAAATTTGGGTGTCATCGGCGTGGCTACGAATTTCAGTGTGATGGAGACACTTTGGAAATTGGGATGTGTAGATTACGAAAAGCTTAGGACCGAGAATTGGACCTTGAGGTACACCTGCAGATATATTCAAGAAACTTGACATAGTTTTATCCAAAGTTACGCATGAAGGCGGTGACTTATTTTGTCGAATGCTTTAGAATAATCTATTAAAAGTGTTTATTCATTATCATCTATTGGTATATAAATGTCATCAACTACTTTCAGCAGAGCAGTCGTGCAGCTATGATTGGGTTTGAAGCCCGATTGAGACACTGGTAAAACGTTTTGTTTCTTAAGATAATTGCGAATCTGTTTATTAAAAAAGTGGTATTTAAATGTTGAAATGGAATGACTGTATGGCTCTCAATGGAGATTANAAAAAATATATAATACATTATAAATGTATTTTGGTGGTATCAATAAACAAATAAGCATCAATTAAAACTTAATTTGCAAATTATTACCTTCATTCACTCCAATTGTCAGGATTCGAAATTATCAAATACAAAAATTGTAATGAACCATATATTTTTGCATCAAAAGAATATTATAATTGGATTTCTATAATACTATTTTTCTCTCGACCTCTCTTGACTTCTCTTGTCGAGAGAAGCCTGTCTTGTCTTGTCTTGTCTTGTCTTGTCTTGTCCAAGAGGACCTTATGTCTTGTCTTGACGAGACAAAATTTTTCGAAAGGAAAATCTTCTCTTGTCTCGATCGAGACATGATTAGACAAGACAAGACGAGACAAGAGTCGAGAATCTCTTGTCTCGGCGGCAACACTAATTAAAACAAGAAGTGTTTATTCATTATCATCTATTGATATATAAATGTCATCAACTACTTTCAGCAGGGCAGTCGTGCAGCTATGATTGGGTCTGGAGCCCGATTGAAACACTGGTAAAACGTTTTGTTTCTCAAGATAATTGAGAATCTGTTTATTACAAAAGTGGTATTTAAATGTTGAAATGGAATGATTGTGTGGCTTTTAATTGAGATTACGTTATTGAATGAAGCCAAATTTGAACAAAAAAACACGTTTTCATTCTTAGGCCCGGGACTTTTGGGCCCATATGTTATTGAATAATATTTTACATCAAGTCCACTGTACTGATAGGTACTTGAAACTTATATACGAAATTTTTTTTGAAAATTCCACTCCCTCATATCGACTTTATTAGAACGTCAATGTGACACACACGAACAAAGTGTTCATAGAAAAATGACTGATACAAAAATTTAAGGAAACAACGGCCAAATGCGGAAATTCATAGAATCACCATCACATCCTATGAAATCATAGATCGAAGGTTGTTGATAATCTTTCCGCGTAGATTGATGATACATAAATTCATAACTGACTAATGAAATCGGAGACTGCACAAAGAAAGAAATTATGTTCAACGACACGGTTTCGCTTCATAAAGCAATTCAATCGGGTGTAATATGAATATTGTTGATTCAGTTCATCCTTACGTCAACATCATTTAAATTGATTTGTTGTTATCGATTGAAGGAACGCTCGCTCAACGTTGACCTTTTTATTAAGGCTTGCTGGGAAATTAGGTTGTCTGGAACCCATGGTTAACTATTTAGAGCAATCTTAATCGAGCATGAATTCTTTTCAATATATTATTCAAGACATTTTCATTACTTTATCAAAGTTTGTTGCTCTGACAATTGAAATAAAAATCGAGACCTTGTTAACTTTGACACGTTTAGCGTCAATTAATACTGGTGGACCGGTGCCAAATTCCAACCTTTGGATTAGATTAGGTCAGGTCCAAAGAAAGTGGGTTTATTCGACCCTCCACCGCAACCCGCAAGCTTTTATTGCGGCTCACACCTATTCACACTCGACCAAATAAACCCAGCTTCTTAAGGAAGCCGATTAGTTTGTATGGTGTGTGGTCTTTCAGGACAGATGGTAAGAGTACGGCTCTGCCGAACTCTGAAAACCTGGTTCAGTCCCCAGCGGGGCAGGCATAAAGAATATGCTCTGCTGTTTCATCATTTTCCAAACAGAGGCGACACACACTGTCTTCCGACAGTCGTGAGTCTTTGCATATGATGATTCAAATGACAGTGATCTGTTAGAAGATCTNTTTTCGATATTTTTATTGAAATTCATACTCCAGATCATTCAATATATTTTTTTTTATTTTCCAATTAAAATTTTATTTCTCTAATAGTTTTTTGTGATTACCGGTGGATATGAGATCTCGGAAGGTAAATTTTCAACTGAGGAATTAGTGGATATCCGTAGACATGACGTCTCAGAAGGTAATTTTGCTGCTGGGGACACAGTTTGTTGTTAGATAAGTTTTTCTTGGTTGACATTCGTGTACCTGCTTTTTACAGATATGGTCCGACGTGGTGTCACTTATGCAGAGCTGGCAGAAGTAGGTGTAGGTATATTTTTAAGGAATTTGCAATGGAAAACCAATTATGACGTACTATTGCTATTTTTCATTTTTGTAAGAAAATAGTAGTATCGCCCAGGTGGAAATGACTAGGAGATTGAACTTCCTCTTTAGGATGATCACTTGGTGATCGAAACACGGGTCGAGGTGTTAAAAATAACGGTTTGGTGTTTGGATTAAACTCCAGTAATATTCATTACAACACCAAAGATTCCAAACAGTGCATCACAAGTAATAATGATAATAATTAAACTATTTTCAGACGCGTTTCGCTAACACCGTAGCGAATGCGTTTGAAAAACGTCCTTTTAGGACGAAACTGCAGTAACGTTAGTTACTAATACAAAGTGGTATAACAACACATTATTTAGTGTACTCGGTATTTGAGTTCCTTCTTCATATCCATCACAGAACATACTTTTGGTTGGTCCTTCGAGCCGGATGAGAAAATTACAAAAAATTGAAAATGATCTATGTGAACATTTTCAAAAATTGACAGTCCCAAGTCTGTAGAAACTGAAAGAAACTGTGTACGCAATCGGAAATTTTTGAATTTGGGCAAGTATTCAACTAATTTTACTTCTACAGCACTTTTTGTCTATATGGCAGTTTTCCGGCGTGTACGCAATCCAAATATAAGTAACTAAGGTACAGTGGTAAAGAGCGAGGTATAGAGGTCCTAGGTAGAATTTTGCCCATTTTAAAAAATGTATGTTTGTCGAGTGAAGAAAAACGTTAGCTAGTCCCTATGTATATGAACTTCTCTTAATTTTAATAACGCTATTTCTCATCGCGGCCTCAGATGTTTCGAGGGATTGCACGTAATTTATTCCGCCCCCACGAAAAGGGTGCCAATGATTGAATGCATGCGAAGTATAAGGAAGCGGAAAATATGATCGAATTGTTTGCCGAAGGCCCGGTTTGACAAATCACCGAAGCGAACGAGATAAGAAATTCGAAATGAAACGGAACGGGACGTTCAGTTATGACTGTTAGCGCTTTTTTCTGAAGGAAATTTCATTTCCGACTTCGTGATTTTGAATTTTCAACTGACAAAAATGATTTGAGCAGTGTATAGTAAAGTAAATCGAGCAGAAACCGTTTTTAATATCTAGAGAGTATCGAGGACAAAATTTTGACAGGAGTTTGTAGTTTTGTGGCCGCAGTGATATAAACAGCATTTAATTACATTCATATACATATTTATTCAACAATATTATGATATAAGGCACATTTGTTGTAGCAAGTTACGAACCTGCAACGCCTCTACCATACATCTTTAAAAAGATACCTTGCTCTGCCAACCAGTTTTTCCTCCACGATTCGCACTGCGATGGAAAACACTTCAAATAGATAATATTTACCGTTATCAGGATAGGCGGCTTTGTAGTTGCGCGTTTGTCGAAAGCTAGTGTGACGTCACGAGATATGTGCGATGATCAGTACAGCGTTTGAACCACTTCTGAAGTGAGGTTTGAATTGAGACGTGTTCAGTTCAGAAAATTTTAAGTCAGAATTCAAAATATTTGCAGCAATAAAAATAACTTTGAAGTGATATATTTGAGTATATTTCATTCTGTTCATTATTTGTTTCACATAACTTTGAAATGAATATGATGCATTCATATTAAAATGAACGCCGCATGAAATAATAATAATAATAATAATGGAAGAGTACACGCATGCTATCGGTATGAAATTTGGGATAGACAAATGTGCAATGGTTCTTCTCAAAAGAGGACGATGCGGGGACTACGGAGAGGATGTGCAGCTCGTAGATGGAAGCATTCTACACCATCTGGATGCCGAAGAGACGTATACTGACATCGTGGTGGAACAACGCAACTCCCAAGAGGTAACAGCAGTGAAAAACTCTCCGCGGCAAGTATCAGCACAAACTTGGACAGATCTGGTCATCGGAACTGTCGGGGAAGAACAAAGTTGCTGCAACAAATATGCTTGCCGTTCCAATCTTACTCTACTCGTTTGGAGTAGTGAAGTGGACTCGGGATGAGCTGTATCAACTCGACGTAAAGACCAAGAAAATTATGCATCTCTATAGGAGTTTGCATCCCAAATCGTCTGATCCACGGTTGTACTTCCCCCGACAGCTGGGAGGCCGTGGACTTTTGAGCTTGGAGTGTACATGACAGAATGGTACTGGATGTAGCCTGTAAAGTCGTCAGGAGTTCGGATCCCCTTCTCTGCTCGGCGACTATGAGCGATCAGGAATTGGAGCATTTCTCTTTAGGACAGCTGCCCGAGCAGCTGATGAACTCGGTCTAGTTTTCGATACTGAACGAGGTGATCACAACTCTGTCACCGAGTCGGAACCCGTTCAGCAAAAAGCTCAGATTAAAGCAGCAGGGATCACCTTACTTCTGCGGAGACACAAGGATAAGCCAATTACTATTTGTGTTTAAAAGGTTTACTAAGTAAAAGGTTTAATAAGTATATTTAGATAAATTACAGAGCTAGTTGCTGATATAACAAAAGGCGAAGTTCACCTCAGTTATAGCACAAGTGCTACTGAGTTGTTCTTTCACTCATAGCTATTGCAAGGCTTTGTTAACTTCTTTATTATTGGCCACAGTTATTAACTTTTTGTTGGTGCATGTCTGGTTGAACAAGTATGTTCATTTACTATACAATTCTTTTTGGGACTGTTCCACAACATGAAGAGACTAATACACACGTAATCAGAATATAATTGAATTTATACACCGCTTAACCAGAAACATCTAAAACTGATGACGATTCAGAGCAGACTTCGCATTTCGTATATCTGGTGTCGTCATGTTCCGTTTCGCTGAACCACTTCATTGAGGCTGTTTTCTGAAGCAACGTTCTTCAAATTACGTACCAATTTTATTCTTGAAATAATGAATAATTTTTTCTCGTAAACTGGTCAGTAAGAGTAATACCTGCTTATTGTGATATCTTTTTTCAGATGATTACTCCTTGACAAACCCAAAAAACCGAACCACATTTCTGACCACCAAATATTTCAGGCCTTAGAGAAATACACTGTCTGGAAAAACCAAGAAACCAATATATTGCTTTGCTGTCGTCAGCACACTTGTCTCGTCATTCCATTTGTATTCCAGGCTACGGAGGCACGTCTTCACCGGCAGCAGAAGGTTTCATATCTTAATGAGGATGAGTGATTTCGAATTGGGGTGAAAGTAACCTGGTTCAAAACCCAGGCATCGGTTTTCTCCAAGAAGATAAATGTCTCCGAAGCTGACATAATGTTAGGTCAGCCAAATCCGCTTTCTGCTTCGATGAGTTTGTTGGGGGTTAAAATGGACACCAATATGTCTCAGCACACTCATTTCGCTGGAATTGCAAAGGTTGCTTCTCAAAAGCTTGAAACACTGTTCCGAACCAGAAAACTGTATACATCTCAGTAACTTTTGATGCTTTTTAAAGCTCAGATCAGACCTTTTTTGGAGTATTGTTCTCATGTTTGGGAGCTCTGCCCCCAAGCATACCCTGAAATTGCTGGATTCCATCCAGAAAAGAGCCACCCGACTGATTGGAAACGCGAACATCACGTGCAACCTTGATAGCCTGGATCATCAAGAAAGGTTGGAGATTTGTCTCTCTTCTATGGATACTTTCACGGGATGTGTTTAAGTGACTTGATTCCACCAAGAGCGGTACATATCAGAAATACGCGACGGACTGTGGCTGCTCATCGTTTTGAGGTTCAACTCAGTACACCTCGAACTTCACTGTTTAAAAACTCTTTCATCTGGAGAATTGCGTTTATGTGAAATGGATTTCCTGAGAGCGCCTTGAGGATTTTCCTATAGTGCTTGTGTTTTGTTTTACGAAAAAAGTAAATAAACTAGACTCAAAAACGGACAACCCATATCTAGGCAGACAAGCGGAGAGTGCTGCTACTTAGACGAGGGTATTTTATTTCTAGTATTAGGTGATGAAGGTTCACTAAATACATCATTAGCCCACAAACTGCCTCGATGAATAGTTTCTGCGAAAAATTTATCGAGAATGTCAAAAGATTAAAAACGAGAGAACTTTGACCGTTCCCAAGTGCTCGGAATTAATTCTGATTCGTAAAGTGATGTAATTCTCATCCTACATAGCGATATTATTAGAAAGAAGAAACGTGATAAAATAATAAAATATATCACGATTTCGTTGCAACAATAAGCGATACCTATGTTCAAAATGAATGATGGTGTCTGATATCGAAGACTCTAGGATAGCAATTTGTTGCCAGCTCGCTTATCTCTATCGATTGTGTTGGCACAACAATAATGTTTCTGGGAATTTTTTTAAACCGATGTAATGCCGGTGAATAATTTTGTTCAGTGTGTACGTTCGCTCCGATGTTTATCTAGATGAATCAACTGCTCGTAGATTACACGATTACAGTGAATGGGAATAATGTCATATTAAATAAATGCGAGTATATAATTTTTCTTAATAATTAAAGACGAGACGAATTATGACTAATAAAACTGAATATGTGGAGGAATCTTTAGGTAAATTTGCCCGTATTTGTACTGCATCAGGTACTATTCTTTGTGTTAGATCTTCTCTAGGAATGTGTATGGTTTTGTTTAATATATTGAATGTGAGGTCTTGTTGTGTTTTGATTTGTACTTGTTCCTCGATAAGTGATGTATGACTGTTAAATTTATGGATGTTCGAGTTTTCCCAAATATCCATGCGGTTTCCCTTGTTGACTTGTTTTATGAGTTTTATTTTCTCTGGTAGGGGGAAATTGAGAACCATAAACCAAACGTGACGTAGCTAAGAGAGCGCGAATGCACTGTTTCCTGCCGCTCTAGAAGCAGCGAGAATAATACTACCGATTTCTACGGCATTCGATTACGATATTTAAACGCTAGCCGCGAGCATATCGACACACTCAAGTTGATGTTACAGTGTGCTACGCGAAGTAATCTAGTAAGGCGATAGACATTCAAATAATAGTTGAAGTTTTAGTTGAAGTATTTGTTGTATTTAAAGTGAAATAAAATAAAGTTTGATTATTGTTCAGTGTAGTCAATTATTTATTGGTCAACATACGGGTAAAAACGTAACAATACTTCTTTTTGAAAGTTCTCAGCCCAACTAATTTAAAAGCTGAACTGGATTCTACTCTGGGTGAGTCTACTGCTTCTGCAGCAGAGTTTAAACGATGTCGTTCGAGCTTCCAAGACGAGCATCGCAGTGGTTGACCAAATGAGGTAACGACTCCACAACCGGTGAAGACAATCAACAAAGCGTCGTCTGAAAGTGCGCGGGCTAGCAGACAATCAAAAGGGAGAACCGCCTCCAAAGAAGATAAAGATCGTTTCAACTGTGGACAAGGTCACGGCATCGGTTTTTTTGGGATGCGTGTGGGATAATTTTCATTGACTAACTTAAAAAAGGTAAAACTATATCAACGGCGAGTATGACGCGAGCTTATTGCAATGTTTGAGTGAAGAAATTAAGCAAAAACGGCCGCAGTTGGCTAAGAAGTGTTGTTCCTTCAACATAATGTACCAGTTCACAAAGCCATTATCGCAATGACCACAATTAACGAATTGAAGTTCGAATTGCTACCTCATGCACCCTATTCGACAGTTTTAACCACCTCTGATTATTTTCTGTTCCTAAACATGGAAAACTGGCTCAGTGGTCGAAGATTTTCCAACGATGAAGAAGTCCCAGCAAGGGACCTGTACAAACTAGTACCGAGAAGAAGATTTTCGAAACGATGAAGATGACAGAAAGACACAATAAATCCACGAGGCTGGGGACTTGGCAGAAATGGACAGTCAAACGTCTCCCAAGTATGTAGTAGAAAAAAATAGCAGAATATCAACAGAAGTTCCTAGTTGAAAAATGTGCCAATGAAGTGCTGGTGTTCTCCAGGGATCCACATTTCATCCACCCTTTTTCTTTTATACCTCTACTGGGAAAGACAACAAATCCAATATTTTGCTTTAGCGATGCCGACACACACATCTCTTTTTTTAATTTGGATGACCAAACAGCTGCCAATGCAAATTTTTTGTGACTGATAACAAAGGTTTTATATCTTGGAGATCAGGAAACATTTTTGGGTAGCAGAAACCCGAAATCATAAAGTGGGAACACAATTCCCGCTACCTTTTCGAATAATTTGTGTGTCAAATGGATTACAAGTTGATCACATTACTAGAATAGCAGAAGCAATTTTTCAAAAATTTGGACTCCGTTTTGGATTAGAAAGTTGTTGACACATCTCAGCTGTTTCTTATGCTAAAGATTGACCCATTCCCCTTGTTGATTTAAAATAATTGCAGAACTTTCAGCCTTCCATCCTCAATTTTTTTAAACGAAATTGAAGATCGAGTGATACCTCTTCAATTCCCTATTCAGTGCTGCTTCGCTTTGGGAAGCTACTCGTTTAGAAGTTATAGAGCAGGAGTCGGTAAGTAGTTCTGAGTGGGGTCCGGAAACTGTGCGGAAAAGTACGTTTTTTTCCTTCAAGCACAAATCACAAGCGCTACAGGCAAATTCTCAAAGTCGCTCAATGAGCGGAGCCTGTGCGAAAGTAGCGATTCATGAATGTAACCTAACCTAACATAAAAAATGGCTCATTATTCTGGAGTAATACAATGTCAGCTTTATTTATTTTTGTTCTTTTATGGGAAAATTATGCCAGGTGGGTAACTTAAAAAGATTCAGAGTTATCCGAAGATTAATCCCCAAAAAACCATCTGACAACAGAACATTTGACAGTTAATTTGAAAACCAAAACGATTGTGATAGTGAATTAATTGGCTAGGCAACTGTGCCATAAGGGTGTGAGCAATTCAAGTAAAAGGGGGCGTTCGACCAATGAGAATGTATTCATTCAAACGCAGATGTGAGGAACCCCTTTCAACAGGTTTCAATATATTTGAACAGATATTACTCACAAAATTTGCGTGATTATTTAAATGAAGACGAAGTGCTGCAGAAGAGTGGCCTCCTCGATCACCTGACGTGAGGTCTCATACGTTTGCGGGGATACATTCAGTGAAAGGGCTACGAGGACGAATCATTGATATATTCCACTAAGTATATGGTTTATGGTGGTTGGATGACATTTCCAGCATTCACTCGATTAACGTATTGAGTTTTTAAGTAAAATTCATTCAATTCCTGCATTCTTCGGAAAATGTATTTTTGGCTTTTCAAAGCTACATATTTTTACATAGAAATTCCCATTCCCATTACCATTAGCACCTTCGCCTAGAGGGAAATTTGTACCCCTTAAACAAATATAATTTGCAAGAAATTCTTGGTACGTCCGGGGTTCGAAGACCAACCCTGTGAAGTTAACATCAAATTTATCAAAACAAGATGTATATGACTGTTCTTATTATGCATATGAATTCATTCCCCATTTGGCACCTCCAATAAAAATAAAATTTTTGTTTTAATCACTTCTCTGAGCAAATACAAAAAATATTTTTCCTATCAGTCATTTTACTCGTGCCACCGTCGATTTAATATTCATTGCATTCGTTCATTTTTCATAAGGAGTTTTACACGTTGTTCATGATAATCTATTCATATCTACATCGATTAAACATGTACCTGTCTGGTTTCTTAATAAGGTCTAGTGAAGGACAATAGGAAGATGCACTACAATAGAACATCAATGTAACAGACTTGTCACGTTAAATTTTGTTGATTGTTTCCACGTGTAATAATAATTACCTAGTCTGTTTTTGTGTTTTTTTTTGAAAGGTGTGTTTTAAAAGGGTTGTATTAGTGTAATGGTAATGAAAACTATAATAATTTGTTTTTATTGCAGATCAACAAGGTAAATCTGAAATTACAATTGAACTACAAGAAGGTTACATTTTTTAAGTTATTTCCGCGAGGTAATGATGTCGCTATCGAAGATAGGTCCCCTGTATATTGAATAAATAAAAAAAGTAACTAAAAATAATAATAATAATAATAAGCAGGGATGGCCACTAACACCCTTGGCCTTTGGTGAGTTGCCACACCACTTACCCGAGCAACTGGTGCAAAACTGGACCGACAGCCCAGGCGCACCTGGGAAGGAGAACTCTATTCTCCCTCCGGTGCCGGCCGTGGGTCCACAGGGCTAACCACGGGGTGGACCCAACACTTGGTTCCCAATAATCAAGGAAGGGGCCCCCACAATCAACCCGCTCGGAGGGGTCAGAGGCAAGGTGGTGGGGCCCATAACGATGATTTGCCTACTAATGACAACCCTGGCAATGAAAACGGACGTTGGCATGGCTGGAGAGGAGACTCGAACCATACCACCAAAGGAGACGATAATCAGAACACACAGGGCGCTCCACAGAATTAGGCCCCTGAAGCCACAAGAACTGGCTTGTTTGGATGCGGAGGTTCATAGTGTTCTAACAGAAGAGGCTGACATCTGGCAAATCAACACCGCTGTGTATAGCGTCGTCCAATCGGTTTCCGAATCGGAAGGACGAAATCCCGGCCTTGCGGTTCGGAAGATTGAACGGCGTGTACATAAGATGGAGACTAAGATCACGTCGGCGAGATAACACGCGTCTCGTATCCAATGTGTGATGGATTACAGGGCGGCCAACAGGCCTTTCACACCCGCAGTGCGACGAACAGCCGCCAAACTACGACGTATCCATCACACTTTAAGTCAAGGCGTGCTGCTGACCACCAAACAGCACTGCCTTGATAGGATACGAATGCTAGTGGCTGCTAAGAAGTCACTAGTGAGGCGAGTGAGAAGTATTGCGGAAAACCTTAGGTTCCGCGAGAAACCTTCTCGCTTATTCTAAGAACCTCCACGTGCTGTGGATAATCCGCCGACCGCTGATCAGCTGTATCAACTCGACGTAAAGACCAGAAAAATGATGCATCTCAATAGGAGTTTGCATCCCAAATCGTCCGATCCACGGTTGTACTTCCCCCGACAATAGGGAGGTCGTGGACTTTTGAGTTTGGAGTGTCTACATGACAGAATGGTGCTGGATACAGCCTGTAAAGTCGTCAGAAGTTCGGATCCCCTTCTCTGCATGGTCCGTGGCCATGAGAGAGCAGGAATTGGAGTTTTTCTCTTTAGGGCAGCTGCCCGAGCAGCTGATGAATTCGGTATAGTTTTCGACACTGAACGAGGTGACCACAACTCAGTCACCGAGTTGGAACCCGTTCAGCAAAAAGCTCAGATAAAAGCCGCAGAGATCACCTTACTTCTGCGGAAACACAAGGATAAGCCAATGCATGGGGTTTTCTTCAATATCAAAGTGCCTGACCCTCGCTTTTCTCAGGTCGGGTGGGCTGAAGTCGGAAATTGAGGGGTTCATCATGGCTTGCCAGGATGGTGTCTTCAACACCTTAGTCTACCGCAGTCGCGTGATGAGTATAGAGGTTCCTGACACAAGGTGCAGGGCCTGCCGCAAGGTGCCCGAGATCCTAATGCACTTGCTATCAGCATGTCCAGTATATGCGGTCTCGGCCTATATCCATCGACATAACGCAGCCTTAAGAGTGTTATATTACCATCTACGACACTCTTACGGTATTGACGAGACACCGGTGTTGCCCTACTCTCCGGGGGATATTGAATCCGTTGTGGGGAACGAGAAGTGCCGAATTTATTGGAACTATTCGTTCCCCACCCTCAGGCTCATACAAGCTAATACGCCTGATTGGTCCTTCTCGACCACCAGAGCAAAACGATATTTGTCGTGGAGTCTTCAGCTCCTGACGAGACGAATATCGTCAGAAAAGAGAAGGAAAAACGTATAAAATATCGAGATTTTCTCTTCGAACTGCGCAGACTATATCCAGATCACTCTGTCAAGATGGTTGTTCTGATTATTGGAGTACTTGGTGGAATCATGTCTTCTCTACTCTCGAATCTCAAGTTCATACCGGCTTGCCGCACTAAGGCAGAAATCTTAGCCGCACAGATGCAGTAGGCTGTCATTCTTGGCTCACTGCGCGTGCTCAGGGCACATGATTCTCGGACCCATATAAGATCACAAAAACCTTCAATATTAATATATCTGTATAAGTATAATCGATACAAGGAGTAGGTGAAACGAAAGGAGGTTACGTATAGCGTCATCTGCCCGCGAATAGATCAAGCAATAATGTCGATATGTCAAGGAGGTTACGTATAGCGCCATCTACCCGCGAATAGATCAAGCAATAATGTCGATATATCGAAGAGGTTACGTATAGCGCCATCAGCCCGCGAAAAGATCAATCAATAATGTCGATCATTATGTCAAATACAGATCCCGAGCTTGAGAGTTACAAACAAACTGACATACAAACATACATACATACATACATACATACAGGTGAAGCTAATATAAAGTGTGTAAAAAAACAATTTTTTCCGCAAATATAATGGTGTTTCTGATTGCAAAATTTTATGGGTTACAGTATGGAGGTGTGTTTCTCTCATTTGGTTAATTTTTAACCAACCTGAATCATTGAATGAATTACTGATATGGTCATACTTCCGTATACCGTATGCGAATCGAATACATCTATTTTGGATTTTTTGCAACCGTAACGAATTATGCTGATCTAGGGCCGGTCCATAAGTACATAATGTCGTAATACGCCAATCGGGATAATATCAAAGACTCGTATAGATTCAGTCTGAGTTTTTTTGACATCAAGTGCCTACTGGGGTATAGGACGGAACACGTTATATGAGGCCTTACACAGCTGATTAACATGCTTTATGAATGTTAGGTCAGTATCGATCCAAAGACCCAAATTTTTGCTCTCATTTACGAATTGAATAGGATTGTTACCAATTCTTATAGTAAGTGAGTTGGCGACGGGGTTTCTCTTTCCTTTGGAACCAAACAGCATCACTTGCGATTTTTTTGAATTGAGCTTCAAATTGTGTGCAAGATATGCATCAAAGTGTAGTTCCAAGTTTCTGTTTATGATACCCTCGGCAGTAATGGTGTATTTTGATTGATCTGACGCACTCGTGGAAATCGGATATATAGAGAGAGCAAAGAGTAGAGGTCCCAAAACAAAGCCTTGTGGAACGCCATAATGTCTTCTTAAGGAAGAAGATTGTTCATCATTCAAATTGACAGTTTGAGTTCGTCCATTTAATCAAATCATTAAAAAAAATCCTCAATTTTCTAGTTCATTTAGTCCATGATAAATTTCTGCGTTAGTTCATGAACACTCTGTGTACAAGATATTGTCATAATTTTATGATATTTAGATAACCCATACAGTGCTTTTCTTTAATGTCCCCCCCTTTTATTTTTTGAACGGCTCAACTAAAAAAATTATTTGGAATAACGAAATTAATGCATGAATACTTTATTTTGAAGTGAAGTTGATAGATGAAACTTTCAAGATGGCGACTGGGCGCCATCTGGAAAAAAAATTAATGGAAAGGAGGGTCTTGTGATACGTCTTTTTGAAGCTCCTCACAAATGCTTCCCAACCCTAGAATATAATGTCAATATCTTCAACTACTAAAACATGGCAGAACTTTAAATAATTGCCTGAATACAAAGACATTTAACTACATAATATGAGGTAATAAGCTTGAGATCAGTTCAGAAGATGCTCGAAATGGTTTCCTTGAACTTCTTGACATATGAACAGCTTATCCGATATTTCACGCCGATATTTCTACTAATATTTATTATTCTCTGCCGTATATCCAATATTGAAGCAGGTTCAGTTTCGTACACCTTTTGCTTCGAATAGCCCCCAAAAAAAGTCTAAAGGTGTCGAATCTGGCGAGCGGACTGGTCATTCTTTAGCACTTTGATGGCCAATCCAACGACCGGGAAAAGTAGTATCCAAATAGTTTCTTACTGGTCTGGAGTAATGTGGTGGTGCTCTATCTTTTGGAATACAATATCTATATCGACGATTTCAGTGATGAGAGGGTCTACAGAATATTCAAATACAGTTCTTCAGTTAAATTTTGATCAATAAATAGAGGTCCTACAATATGATTTCCCAACATTCCTGCCCAAACGTTAATTTTTTTCTGGATATTGGGTATGTGTTTCCCGGAAAACGTGAGGGTTGGTGTCACTCCAATAATGGCAATTTTGTCTGTGAACATTGCTATTTAAAAAAATGTACATTCGTCACTAAAACGAATATTATAGAGATAGGTAGGATGCCTTGCAATGGTTTCCGTCATGATTTCGCAGAATTCTGTTCTTCGATCAGGGTCATCTTCGGTTAATTGGTGTACCATTTTAATTTTGTATGGATGATACCTATTCCTCTTCAAAAGTCTCCACACAGTAGAAGGAGACACCTCACAAACATTCGCGACAGAATAAGTAGACTGTTTCAAAATGATGTGTCACAAGACCCCCTTTCCATTTAATTTTTTTCACAGATTGCGCCCAGTCGCCATCTTGAAAGTTTCATCTGTCAATTTCACTTCAAAATAAAAGGGGGGGACATTAAAGAAATGCATTGTATATATGCAAATAATTATTAATTTTGATTCTGAAAATTGACTCTTTCTTTCCTGAAAATTCTACTACCACTGTCGGAACAGTCCGAAATATTGATATCTGTGTAGAACTGCAGCAATGTATACTGATCACGATTAATTTTCTACTTATAAATTTAACCGCAAATTCCTATTTCATATCGCTATCCACATGAATTTGTGGAATTTCTTTCATCGACCTTAATGGCACTCCTATTTCCTGCCNTGTACACCCTTTATTGGGCTGTATCTTAACAAGGAATGCTCCAATGAAATTTCTTGATATGAAAGATCCTATCTTTTTTTCGATGAGGAATCACCCCATTAAATGTTTTACACTTATTTGGTTACACCCTGTAACCAAATAAGTGGGCATTTTGACGCGTAGAGTGTTGTTTTGACGGTACTTCTGTCTGACTGAACGTGTAAAATAATCTGTCGCCTCTTGATGAGAACCCGAAATCAGAACAGAAATAACTCGAATAAGTGAATAAATAGCACTATAATTGGAGTTAAGCGCATTTTGATTGCATTGGAATGTGAAGTGCAACAAGCAGATCTGCAATTGCAATTTGATACGACAGTTCAAGAGATCATTTCGTTTATTATTTTATGTGTTTTTCGTAGACTGTTTGCAATTTTAGCTTATCGTCGAACGTAAAGATAGTAATAATGGGTATATCTGCTTGTAGTGTCACGTAGGAAACACTAATGATGTAGGTTATAAGAATAATAGATATATTTTCTGCAATTTAAATATTTTACAGGTTCGCATAAAAATGAGTCACTCCCACGTATAAGATTCTGTTAGTTATTGAACTTACAGAATATTTTACGTGTGTATCTTTTTTTAATATTGACTAGACATTTGTACGACTCACATACGTTGCAGTGGTCATTGCAGTTTGACACCTTAATGCTATTTCTATAGGTATACTTCTACTGCTGTCTCTATAGCTACTTCTACTTTTATCTCAACATCTACTTCTACTGTTATATTTATAACTACATTATACTGCTACTGTTACTGCTAATTGTTTAGTTACCTCTACTGCTGTCTCTGTAGCTGCTTCTACGGTTATCTCAACAGCCACTTCTACTGTTATATCTATATATATATACTTTCACCGCTAACTGTATAATTATTTCTACAGCTGTCTCTATAGCTACTTCTACTGTTATTTCTACAGCTACTTTTATTTCTATCACTACATATACTACTATTTTTACTGCTAACTATATAGCTATGTCTACTGTTATCTCTAAAGCTACTTCCACTGTTATCTCTATAACTACATATACTACTACTTTTACTGCTAACTCTATAGCTACTTCTACTGTTATCTCTACAGCTACTTCTAATGTTATCTCTATAATTACAGATACTGTTACTTTTACTGCTAATTCCATAGTTACCTCTACTGCTATCTCCATAGCTATTTCTACTGTTATCTTTATATCTACATATACTGCTACTTTACTGCTATCTCTATAGCTACTTTGGCTGCTAGCTCTGTTGCTACATATACTGCTATCTCTATAGCTACCGGAGTTTCGACCCGAATTCATTATTTTTTGAAATATGGTTTTGTCATTTCCATCTTTTCTGTAATTGAGTACCCATAATTGATAAATTAAAGAGGTAAAAAATAAATTTTGAGCACCACCACAGTTCATGAGACAGACTATGTCTGTCTGAATATTTTGGTAAACATTGATCCGATTTTTGATGAACGATGAAAACTTCAAACTTTTCCTTCACTCGAACCCAAATCCTAATGAAAAATTGGGGAATGACAAGCCCCACTTAAAGAGTTGATGGTCTTGCAATGGCGTTTAGGTCATAACTTTTCTCCCTAATAAACTTGGCGTGTTTTTGGATTTGCGTACTGTTCATCAATAAATTATATACTTTTTTGAAAAGCCTTTTGGTGATCTTCGATATTCATACCACTGATATGGAATGAGATTTTATATCACCAAAATTCCTCTTTTTCTTATCTGTAGACTGTTTGCAATTTTAGCTTATCGTCGAACGTAAAGATAGTAATAATGGGTATATCTGCTTGTAGTGTCACGTAGGAAACACTAATGATGTGGGTTATAAGAATAATAGATATATTTTCTGCAATTTGAACATTTTACAGGTTCGCATAAAAGTGAGTCAGATATTAGTTACATACGTATAAGATTCTGTTAGTTGTTGAACTCACAGAATAGTATACGGGTGTAACTTTTTTAATATTAGCTAAGTAGGCATTTGTACGACTCACATACGTTGTAGTGGTCATTGCAGTTTGACACCTTACTGTTATTTCTGTAGGTATACCTCTACTGTCATCTCGATAGCTACTTCTGATATTATCTTTATAACTACATATACTGCTATTTTTACTGCTAACTCTATAGTTACCCCTACTGCTAACCCTATAGTTACCTCTACGTCTATCTCTATAGTTACCTCTACTGCTATCTCTATAATTAACTCTACTGCTAACTGTATAGTTACCTCTACTGATATCTCTTTAGCTACTTCTACTGTTATATCTGCAGCTAAACTAAAACCAATAATGATTGAGAGTAGAAGTAAGCCCAGTTGACAGCAAATTGAGGGCGTGCTTATTAATTTTTGAGAGGGTTAAGAATGAAAGAAAAATTCTTAGTACAATTAGTTAAAATATTCATACACATTTTTTATTTATTTCATTAAAACTTTGCAATATCGTAATTTACCTAATCGTTGTAGTCATTAGGTGGGCCTTATGAAAACGGAGTAATAATCGTGGTAATTATAGTAGGTACCAAATAAATTAACAATATTAATAAAAAACACAATATATATATAACTTTTTTTCACTATTGGGTTGCAGCAATTGATAAGTGAACTCTTTATAACTATTCTCAAGCTTTCGAGTAACTCAAACTCATCGTCAGGGGTACTAGAAAATACAAATTACAAATTTTTGATAATAGAATATAATATAAATGTAAATGTACAAATTTTCGTCTAATCTTCAACCTCAGATTCGTCACTGTTGCTACCGCTATCATCAAAGT